>OZ022243.1:4621119-4773751 GCA_963978895.1 Erpobdella octoculata | reverse complement strand
TTTCTTTCTCTCCTTCTTTCTCTCTCTCTCTCTCTCTCTCTCTCTTTCTCTCTCTCTCATCTCTCTCTCTCTCTCTCTCTCTCTCTCTTCTCTCCTCTCCTCTCTCTTCTCTCTCTCTCTCTCTCTCTCTCTCTCTCTCTCTCTCTCTCTCTTCTCTCCTCTCTCTCTCTCTCTCTCTCTCTCTCTCTCTCTCTCTCTCTCTCTCTCTCTCTCTCTCTCTCTCTCTCTCTCTCTCTCTCTCACACACACACACACACACACACATCTCCTTTTCTCTCCCTTTCTCTATTTATCTCTGCCCACCTCGTTCAGCGCCCCATCCGACTTGTTCCCGACGATAACCGGGTTTTTCCCGACAGGCTTTGCTTCATTCGCTTGATTGAAATCTCTCTCGCTCTTTATATTTGCTTCCAATCGATCTATTTTCATCATCGCCGCCGTGGCAACGCCACAAACAATTCTATACGTGCGACAAACGATTCCCTCAGAAAAGCTAATGTACGCGTGTATGTGTATGTTTGTACAAGCTGTACGTCGACGTACAGCATGTGTACCTACGATACGTTACACAGACACACGCATACATACACATACATACATACATACACACACATACATGCCCAAACATACATAATACACGCACACAAATACACACACCGCACACACATACACACACGCACACATACACATGCGTTCATGTAACGGATGCTTACGACTACACCCGGCAGCTTTATTGAAATACTAGCGATGAACCCCCCGGACGAAATAATTCTATTAAATAATAATTACACAGCACCTACTAGCACTAAACAACGATCAATGGGGAGATCATATATCACTGGTCGCTGGGCGGTTACAGCAGCCCACCTGAGAAGTCATTGACCTAATTCGGATTTCTGTTAAAGCCCCCGTATTTTTATTTGCCCGCCGTTCCCGTGAGACGTGCTGTAAAGACAGGTAGAACAGAATAAACAGACATGCTAACTCGGCCATAATATTTATTTTGATTGATTTCATGACACGTTATTTTTTTCGGGGGGATTGGCAGGTTTTTATTGATTGGGGCCAAACGAAAGCGTGGCGTAAAACACTTAACGCCATTTTTACTCAAATTTATCTAATTAAAAACCCCCGTAAGCCTGGTTGGTCTTAGATCTTCTGCTCTTAATCAGTATTGTGGTTTTAACTGTTAAGCATTCTTCTGCTAAACGTTCTTTCCCTGATTCTGATTCTTTCCATCCTTCTTTTAAAGGTCATTTGTCTCTTCCTGTTTTTTTCCGCCACGGGGTGAAAACTTTCCTGTTTAAGCAGTTCATGACCGAGCGCTATTGTCGAGAACGTCATTTCAGAAAAAGCGTGGGGTGAAAATGATTCAATTCCAAAAGTCCATATTTTTAATGCTGACCTTTTCCTTACAAAACAGCTGATTACCAGAAGTTGGAGAGTCGTAGGTATTTTTCCATAGTTTTTTTCAACATTTTATTTCTTTCTCCCAAAATAGCTGATGATCAGGGAGTAGTTGTAGGGACTTTTTCAAAACCTTAAACTCTCATACTTCTTTTCTCTCCCAAAATAGCGGAAGGTTGGGGGAGAAGGTAGTTCTAGGAACTCCTAAGTATTTTTCAAAAAAAAAACTATAAAAAAAACTTTGTTGCTATTTTACCCAAAAAAATCCGGAAAATCCTTGGGGGCAACTGCCCCGATCCAAATGACACCCCTGATTATTGCACACCTCGTAAATAGCGATATAAACAATTTTATTGATTGATTGGCTGGCTGGCTTCATATCACTCCATTATTCACCAAGCAAAATTTGACTTTTTGTTACAAAACATTTCACGTCGCTTAAATGAACGTTTAAATGAAACTTAGAGGTTTTAAATTACTCCAGCTTGTTTACCTTATGCGAGATGGAAGATGAAATCTTGTAATTTTCTTTTTCAATGTTTATCGAAGAAGATTTTCTTTCAAAAGATCGTCATTTAATGTGAAGGTCAGTTCTTAAATTCCATCACGTGGTCTCCTGCATGAGTATGTTTTTTTATGTTTTACTTAAAAAGTATACAACCACATTCTCTCTCTCTCTCTCTCTCTCTCTCTCTCTCTCTCTCTCTCTCTCTCTCTCTCTCTCTCTCTCTCTCTCTCTCTCTCTCTCTCTCTCTCTCTCTCTCTCTCTCTCTCTCTCTCTCTCTCTTTCTATCTATCTCTCACTCTCTTTCTTTCACTCTCTTTTTTTTAATTTTTCTTCTTTTAATTTTTATTTTCCTCCACCAAAACACATATACTTGACTCCAGGAAACCCAGACATCTAAACAGTATTGAAGCTTTCATTTAAGCAAGTCGATGTTTGCAGAATTGTATACCTTCGCGCGTGTATTAAACATCAATTTGAGGAGAAATATTTCATTTAAAGACGTGAGAGTCTTACAGCACAACATGGATGTGACAAGTTTAGAACCGTCATGTTAACACGGACTGTGACACGTGACACTTGACTGACTTGACAATTAAATGTTAAGTTGTGTAAAATCAAATGTTTTTTTGCGATTCAAATTAAATCACAAAAATGTCATTTTTTATTGTCTCAGAGATGGACATTGGTCCATTTTTGGTGACCCAACCCACCTGAAAAGTTAAATTTTCTAACCTAACCCAAACCCATACTAGTTAAAACACAATTTTTATAATATTTTTTTATATTTTAACTGAACCCAACCCACATATGATTCAAAAAAATTAAACCCAACCCAACCCAAGGGTCAACTCGACCCATGTTCACCTCTGATTTGTTATAACCTTTCTTAAAGAATCGCACTTAAATGTCACTGTTGCTCGAATGACATTGTACTTTTTAAATGCTCAAAATTCAAATGAATGCATCTATTATTTTACTTTACAATAATTTAACCATTTATTTATTAGAGTCCCTATAGCCTATAGCTAAATAGGCACCACTCCATCTACGCCTCACGCCCCCTTCGAAGGAAAACCGGGCAAAGCCATTACTGACTCAACGCCGAATAAAGCCCTACCGGATATGCTGCGATAGACTTTTATACTTCAATTAAATTAGCAGCCAAATAGCAAAAAAGAATATAGTCCATTCTAAAACAAGAAAAATCCAAAGCAAAACACTAAAACAAAAAAACATAACAAAGACAGCGCCTGAAATCTAAATCCAATGAAACAATATAATTGCTTAACAAAGACTTCCCCGCTACCGTATGGCTTTGTCGCTGAGAAAATATAGAGATGCGTAAATCCTGTTACGAAGAACATGTTTTTTTTTCTGCTACCGAGTATTTTCAACGAAACTCTCGTACCGTACAAATTCTCTTTATTGCCTTCATTTTATTTGTAAAGAGGGCGGCGTGTTTAATAATTAGTGACTGTTTTAGCAGGCTAAGACTTTATATATACAGTCCTGTGTTTGTTCGACCAAGTAAGTAAGTAGCCTATATAGGTACCTACAGGTCATTTTAGTAAGAAAGTAAAGCGAGCAAATCATAAGAGAGTGTTCTGATTACTATAATGTTAAACTGGTGGATAGATTAGTTGCGCTTTTTAATTATTTATCTTTTGTGAAATGAGTTTTAAGTTGGTATGGAAGAATGTCTGCTTATTTTTTTCAATTTAATCAACTGGATTAAAAATTCGGTATGTTGTTATTTTATTGTGAAGTTTCTTTTGTTATTGTGTATTTTAACCATTGATTTCTATTAAAGATTTTAAAAAGTACGCTTCTTAAAACCGCATAAAGATATAGTCATTCTATTCGCAAGATGTCGTTATAATCGGTCCCGTTAAAGGAAGCCAACAACTAAATCATTATTTTTTAATACAATTTTTTTTATTTTTAAAACATTTTAAAAATAAAATTAATTTGTCAGTTTGTCAAGTTTAAAATTTTTAGTTTGTTAAAAATAAAGCACCTCATCAGTTTTAATTGATGTTTTGAAGCGGTGTGAGATTTTTAATATTTACTTTCACTGATAATTAAATGTGTGCTGCTTAGCGTCTTCATTTTTGTTTTTCTTTTCTCTAGTAGTACGAATAAATGTCGTTAACCACCGGCAGTTTAACTTTTTCACTATTTCTTCTTGCGAAAACATCCAATAATTAACCTGCTAAACATTTGGAGAATTTTGTACGGTGTTTTTGACGGACAGGGGGCTAACAACATGTTCGGCCGAAAGAACACCGGGGCGGACGTCAAAAAATCTGCGGCAAAGGTGCTTGACACGAAGAAGGACATGTTTACTCGGTTTAAACATTTGAGAGCCCTTGTTGGTAAGTGTTGAATTTTTATATTATATATCTTTGTTTCATTTATATATTACATATTTTTGTTTCATACAGCGATTTTTTGTTGAGAAATTGCATCATGTGGGTCTTCTTATTTTCAAATTCAATTCGGTTTTATTTTTATGCTTGAATATTTTTTCTGTGTTTGAAAATCAAACACATTCAATCATTGGTTAAGTTGAATTTGTTGTCAAAATTGAAATATTTTTTAAGCAAATGTTCTGTTATAACTTTTCAGAACTCAGTGATGCCATTGAAACCAAAGCATTTTTTGAGCAAAATTTTTCATCCATCTATTTTCTGTTTCATGAAAGCTTCACTAATCTTGAGGCAAGCCTGGGACAGAGAGGTACTCTTTTTTATTTTCAATGTTTGAAGTATCAAGTTTTCAGTTATTAATTATTTCATATTGTTAATTTTATCCTAAAATGAGAAAATGTAAGTTTTTAAAGAACGTGTAGCTCTTTTTGAAGCACAATTATTGACTATACAAGTGTTTTAATTAAGTTTTATTATATTTTCTCCATCAACATTAAAATTTTTATTAACTAAAACTTTTAGTCTAAAATGAATTGTTATATTAAAATTTTGAAATAAATGAAGTAACTTAGAAGTAATAAAAATAAATGTTGTATATTTTTCCTCAGCAAGTAAATCTCAAAGAGAGGAATTGGACAACACTTTGTATGCCATTGAAGTAAATTGCTTGTTTGGTTCTGTTATTTGTTTATCAAAGTCTGTTGTTTATTTGTTTATTTATTTTTAATTAGAATTTTAGTTTAAACTAATCAAGAGAGGTTGAATGTTTATTTTATATATTTCAGTGTGTTGATTTGTTTTTGCAATGCAAGGAAATTTTTAAAAAAATGTATATAATAAATTTAGAATATATATTATATTTATACTCTATTTTAAAAATTAGAATAACTAAAAGGAAACCATAGGCTTCAATGGAATGCTTTAATTAAATTTTTATATTTCAGAAAATATTGATATATCTTCCGGAAACAATACACAAAAGATGGCAGGTTCACAGCATAGGTATGCTTATCGCTTGCTTGCTTGCTGGCATCCTGTAAAATCCAATTAAATTTATTTTGCAGTTCAAGACAATTCTGAATGTTTAAAATATATATAATTTTGATATATTGTCGAGATGATCTCGTTTTAGTGCCATTTTAAATTTCAAACATGTGACGTGTCGTATTCGATTTTGCTTTTTCTTGTCCTCATCTCACTTTTATGTTCTTCCAATTTCTTCCAGGCAGGGTAATGAAGAAGCTCCTGCATCGTGGGAACTCCTTGAAGGTTCGTTTGTTTTGATTGAATCTAAATTAATTTATTTATTTTTTTTTATTGAAAATAACCATATAGAAAGATTTTTTAAATCATTCTTTTATCAAAATAATTAATCTATGATTGTTTGAAAAAGGAAATTGTAGAGTTGTTGCATTTCATGTCTTTAACAGTTTTTTACTAATTACAAAGAAATATTTTGTACTTTCCTTATTTAATTTTAATTCAAAACAAGTAAATTACACTACATTTTCTGAAAGTTTATTAGCAAGGTAGTTTTTTTAATGTTTTTTTGTGTGCATCTTATCACTAAATGGTTTGCAGTACAAAAAGATAACAAAATTCCATTCGATAAATTGTCTCCTATATGTTGTAATTATTTGGAGGACAAAAATTCAATTTCATGCTGTCTGCATTGTCAAAACGTTCAAGAAATGCATGTAGGGTATTTTTATGTGGTTGAATATTCTCTATAAATTAATTGCTTTCCGCAATGAAATGCGAATCTTTTTATTAAATAATTTGATTTCTTAACTCTATTGTTGTTCAGTTTTTAATGTATTCGCCTCCTCCGTAAAAATGTTTAGTCCACTTTTGGGTGAATCCGTTTCATTCCAACTCAACTTGGACGATTCCCCTATCCATCACTCTCCTGGTATTTATATTTTATAGTATGCTTTCCATACACAAATCATATCATGTCTAACTTGGGTTCCCAATAGCTGTTGTGTGTATATATTTATGTGTATGTGTGTGTGTGTGTGTGGTTTTTGCTTATCTATTGGTCTTCTCTCAAGGAATAACTGAATGTTATGCAGAATTTTGTTATAACTGTTAACTGTTGATTTTCTTGTGAGGTTAGCATGTGCACTGGGTCTGTGCAGTGCAGTACGTTCTTTGTCTGTATATGTGTGGCTGTATTGTCATGTATGTGTGTTATATTGTGTGTGTAAGTATGTGTATGATCTACCTAGATTTGATCAGGTGATGCTGCATGTATACCACAGTTCTTCAACTAATCATGTGATACTGGCATTATGTATCTAGAACAGTCATAATTTATTTTGTATCTCTAAATTATTGAAAAAGTGTACTTTTAGTGATCTGGGTGGTCTTTGGTTGTTGTTCATTTGCTTCTGAATTGAATTGTTGTCTCCCAGTTGATGTATCTTGCATCATATCATTTGCAAAAGGATGTGCAAGTACAGAGCAGAAGAATAATAAATAGAGATAAGATTATGTTCATTTGATAAAAAATAATGCTGGTATTTTTTCAGATTACTGTTAATTTTTTGACGTATAAAAAACTGCCAAAAACTTACAATGGGTCGTAAACATTTCGAAAGGCAGAATGGCCTAAGCATTTCGGACAACTAAGTCTATAATTGTTTTAATTGTTCCCACAAATCATTTCTTATACAACATACACAAAAACTAATTGACAGTGCAGACAAGTAGTGTCTATGAATATTTATTAGGTATCATCATTTTCATAGCATGCCTGATTTTGTTTTGCGTTAGGCATATATCATCATAATTGACTACAATTGACAATAAATAAAGTGATGATTTGGTTTTGTGTTAGTTGAGAAGGGAAGGCCTGAGACTGTTTGTCATGTGGTATCAAATCCTGATGGACAACGCCACCGAGGACTGCCACCAGATGTTCCGCAGTCTCGTCTCCGACGGCAAGCTGGCGTCCGACGACTCGAAACCCGGTGAGGTCGATCTCGACATGTTTGTCGTCAAAACTTTCAACAACTGTGAGTTCTTGCGATTGTTTTTGTTTTATTTATTTCGAAAAGGAATCGAACCTGGATTAACCGACCGACTGACTATTATCTTTCTTTTTCACGATTGGGCTAAAAAACCGTCACCAAAAATGCTTTATAGTATTTTTTTGTCGGAAACAACACTACTCGAGACTCAACTATGGTAGGTTTGTCAGCTAAATAATATGTAATATAAAACAGATTAAAACATATAGTGTCCTATCTGTCTGACACATGAATTCATTCATAATGGTTTAAAGTGAAATATGTGCAGGTTGCCATTTCTAGGTCAAATGTGGTGTTTTCAATTTATTTCAGCTAACTTGATTTGGGAATTCTGAATGGCATTAAGGAAATAGAACAAAAAACTGAAAATATTGTTTGTATGTTGATGTTTTTTTAAATAAATTTGTATATAATAAGTGAGTTTGAATCTATCAGAAGTTTGAATCTACCATATGTTTGTATGTGTGTAGGGTATGCTGGGTATGTATGTGTTAGTATGTGTAGGTACTGGTAGGTATGTGTAGGTACTGGTAGGTATGTGTAGGTACTGGTAGGTATGTGTAGGTACTGGTAGGTATGTGTAGGTACTGATAGGTATGTGTAAGCATGTATAGGTTTTAGTAAGTAGGTATAAGTAGTGTAGGTGTGTATGCGTGTATTTTTAGCATCCGAACGATCTTTATTTATGTTGTTTTATATATTTTTTTTTCTTGGAATGTTCATTTGGCCTTTGTTTGTTTTTATACATTTTTGATTCCTTCTTCTCTCGTCAAACAATTGTTTCAGTTCCTGGTTTTTCTTTCAACTAAAAATTATTAAAAAAGCCAAAAAAAACTAACATGAATATTAATTAATAATTTAAATTAACATGAATATTAATTAATAATTTAAATTAACATGAATATTAATTAATAATTTAAATTAACATGAATATTAATTAATAATTTAAATTAACATGAATATTAATTAATAATTTAAATTAACATGAATATTAATTAATAATTTAAATTAACATGAATATTAATTAATAATTTAAATTAACATGAATATTAATTAATAATTTAAATTAACATGAATATTAATTAATAATTTAAATTAACATGAATATTAATTAATATATGGGATTTAAAAATAAATTACTTTTCCCAGTCAGTCAGCTTATTTGTAGGTTTTTTATAATTGATTCTCCACTGTTCCTCGTATGCAAATGATTATGTCAATGGTTTTATCTGTCATGTTTGGAATTCGCTGAAGATTTTGCAGTGTTTTTCATGATTTTCACACGACAGTAACGATACAATACGATATGCTATATCAATTAAAAGATACGATATATCAATTAAAAAATACAATATATCAATTGAAAGATGAGAGCTTGTAGTTGGCTGGTTTTTTTCTTGTCAGGACTTTCAATTAGCAATCAATTATTCTAATTAAAATTAATAATCAATTACTCCAAATAAAATGTCTTTTAATTAATTTTTAAAATATTTTTTCAGCCAAAGCATCTGTGCCAGAGATGAACCCTTTAGTGGCCCCTCAATCTGGTGAGAAAACCCCCTCCAATTTGACACGATATTTTCTCGAATCTCTTTTGCACTTCATGGTGTCTGAGGTTGGTATTTAGATGGATGGATGGACAAATGCATTTATAAAGGATGCAATTTATTAGGCATACATTTTTTATCGAATAAATGATTATTAATTATCGTTCAAATTCGTTGCGACCTGGGTCGTAAAATGTGACGGTTCGTAAAATGTGACATTCGATTTACTTCCGACGTCATAACGAGTGTTACAAATTATATTTGTAAATTTTTAGAATTACCTTCAATGATTATTATTTATGGGATATTAAAAATTTTTGTTGTTGTTATTATTATTATTATATATTTGGATTATATATGTATATATCTATTTATATATTTATTAATAATTTTTTTTATTCTTATTATAATTAAATTAAATTTCTTCCCTCGCGTCAGGCCCATAAAATCGAGTGGACGAGCAAGGAGACGAAAAATTTCGGGTTCAACTTTCTATTCGACCGGTTTAAAACGTTCTATCTCATTCGATTCTTTCCTTATTTCTCTTTTCAATTCAGCATCTACCATCCTGACCTTGGTGGGTAATTTTATTATTATTATTATTATTTTTTTTTTTTGTTATTATTTGTATTGTTATTCATTAAGGATGTTTAGAAATCTGATAAAAAAATTTTTTAAGTAGTTTTATGCATTCTATTCTATTAGGCGGATTACTGGAATGCAATTATTGAATTGTTTTGCTGTTTGAAGTTGAATTTCTATGTTATAATTTTAGAATAAGTGTAAATAAATATATATAATTTTGTCATAAAAAAATTTAATAAAATAGTTAAGATTCCAATATTATGATGTACTAGTGTTATCTGGTCTTCATGGCCAATCATGTTTTGTACTTTCCGAACTCATAATTTTAAGTACAGTTTATCTTTTATTTGTTATTTATTTGATAAATAATTTTAATGTATTTAAAAGTATCTGAAATAATTAATTAACAAATTCAATTTAATTTATTTAATAAATAATTTGTTTAAAGTACTTTAATTAGCTTATTAAATTATTAAAAATGATTAATTCCCCTATATAACAATTCGTATTAATGAAAAAAATTACCTTCAAGACTTACCAGACCAGAGAACCCTGACCATTCCTCCATCAAGGTCCTCCATTCCGAATACGATGGTCGTCTGCCAGGAAATCATCATCAAGTGGTTCTTCACGTATAATAATTATTTCTACAGGTATTTTTTATTTGGTTTTCTATTTATGAAAAATGAATTACGTGTAACCACGTAACGTTCTTTCTCAAGATCAAAACGAAACGCCGAAACGACCGCATCAGCGCCGTTCTCGTCCTTAGCTGCGGCTAGCTTGTCCAATCAGGAAGGGGAAGAAAACTACATCGCAGCTGGCGGTCACGATGCGACCAACCAGCCTCAGATCTCTTCGGAATCTTCCGATCCGGCAGGGCCGGGCAGTAATGCGAGCACCCTCTCCATGGGAAGTTCTCTAGGAGTAGGAGAGAGACCTGCCGAGGGAGGCAGAGAGCAGGGCGGCAGTGACTTTGGAGGAGAAAATGGCACCTCGTCAGGGGGGTTCATGGTCAGCTGCGGGGCTGCCGAACTTGTGAGCGGAATACTTTACGGCACGAGAGAAAATGTCAACATTGTACACGAAGTATTCAGACAGGTAGATCACATTCTGTTTTGTATATCTTATATTTATCTATTTAATTTAATTTATATTATTTATTTTGTGTTATAATTTTTTGTCTTGAATCTATTTATTTTATATTATTTATTTTATGTTATAATTTTTTTTAATATATTTTGTGTTGTGTATCTTAAATCTATTTAGTTTATATTATTTATTTTATGTTATGGTTATATTTTGTGATAATGAATTTTTACCTATGTTCGTTCATTAAGAAGTGGTTTTATTAAATGTATTTAACGTCGATAAATTTCAATAAATAAAGTTAAACAATTTTTGAGAGCATTAATTCAGAGCACTGCTCGTGACATTAAGTTCTATTTGTATTTAATTTACATTCATATCAGGAGATGCAATTATAACATTAGTAATTCAATGCAGTCGACAATCAGATAAACATTTAATCTAATTATTTTCTTAATGATTTAAATCAATTAATGCACTTTATTAACACAAGATTACATTTAGAGGTTTGAATTTGAGTAATATCTAGATGTGTTTTTTTTTAATTAACTCATATATTTAGATATTTATTTATTTAAGATGGTAAAAGGGCTTAAATTGTTTCTAATATGACCAAAAGCAACCATAACTAACAAAAATAATAGAGCAAAAAAGTACACACAAATAAAGACGTATAGATTTCCAACCATATTTAATCTCTCGAAGGCACTTTTGTGGTCACCGGACGATGAGGATTTCACATCTGCCCGAAGAGCAGTCAGTGCCTACAAGGACTGGTTTTTCAGTGCCAGTGACGGGTCGAAAATTCCCATCTTCATGGAAGAAGCTCCCAACGCCGCCGAGGACCCCTCTCGCTCGGACGAAATTGCCCCGCGTGCATCCGCAGAGGTAAGTGGGTCAAGTTTTATTGACCGGGTTGAGTTTTATTGACCGGTTGAACGTTGGATTCTCACTGCTTAGACGGGTTGAATTTTTCTATTCAAGTGGAACCGTTTCATATTCATTCTAACTCTTTCACCGCGCGATACAGATAGAAGGCAAAACGGCAGAAGACGTGAAGGCCGGCCTGCAGAACGTGTTGCGTGTTTTCTTCACGATATCTTCGAACGTGTTTCTGGCTTTCTTCGACGATCGATCCTCGAGACTCTCCCCTTCGTCCGGGTACCAAGACTCGAGGTATCTCGTCCGACTCGACAAACAGGTTGGTAATCTTTTTCATGTTCAGAATGAGCTTATTTAATACTTACATGATTTAATACTTTATATGATAGCTCCTCTTCATCAAAAATATAACTATCAGACTTATCAACTTATTTATTGCTTGGCTCTATAGATTTTTTATGTTTTTGATTCTGATAATAAGCAATTTCATATCATTTAGATTGCTTATATAATTTCATTATTATTTTTATTTTTTAATACTTACATGATTTAATACTTTATATCATTTAGATTGTTTATATAATTTCATTATTATTTTTATTTTTCTATATTTATTTGAATTTAAATCAAAAAGATACTCTATAGTTTTAAATGACATTAAATTTGATTTTATAGTTTCATTTACAAGTGGTGCTGAATTTAATCATTTGTTGTTGGAATTGATTTTTAATTTTTATTAAATTGAATCTTATTAAATTTTTATTTAATTTATTTGTGGGATTATGATTTAAATCAATAAGATAATTTAATTGTTAGTTATTATTTATGTTATACATAATGGTAATTGTTCATGTTATTTCATAAGTTGGAGCCGGATTTGTTAAAAACTTGTACATTTAAATAAATTTGCATAATTTTTAATGCTAATTCATTTTCAACCAATTAGGTGGTTAAACCAAATTATACCTTTTATGTTTTGCTTGCTAATCGTTACAGGTAGAAATCTGCAAAAGAGTATTGAACATATACAGGTACTCTGTTATGAATCTATCCATGGATGCAGATACCTGGTCAGTTCATCATCCTCATTGTTGTCACCTTCATCATCATCGTCATCATCACCATCATCATCACATTCATCATCATCATTGTCATCATTATCATCAAATTTGTTTTCTCAGACAATTTAGTTGTTAAATAACAAATAAATAATAATTATTATTATTGTTATCTATTTAATTCGTAAACTTGATTTTTCGATTGGCTGATCGACTGATTACTCGTCTTCAGGAAGCAGCTGTTATTGGTTCTTCTGAAGGCGACTTCAGTAGTCATGTCGCACGATCCGCCGTCACCATCGCAGCAGAAGTTAACCCTGGCCGGTTATCTGGCAGAACCTCTCTTCAAAGTGACTTTTTATAACAAATTTTTTCTATGAAACTTACTTTTGTTTTGAGGGTTTTTTGTGGTAAGCTCGCAGTGGTTGTTCTCTGTTTTGATTAGTTTTTATCAATAATTTAATTTGAATTTCTTTGAGATTACAACTTATAGCATGAACTGTTAGAATAGGGTTGTGAAAGGTGGTTTATATAGAGGTCTTCATTTTTTCCTCGATTTGTATCAAAACTTTAAGTTAGATATCCTAATTGAGCTTAGCATGAAAGATATTGGCATTTTGAAATTTAACGATGGCGATAATAAACAACGATATTGTAATGTAATATTCAGTTAACGAATGTTTTCAACCGTCCAGACGATGATTGTGACGTGGATAAAAGCGAACCTCCACTCCCCGATCAGCACTGAATTGTGGCAGCAGTTCACTGTCGTATTGTCATCTCTGACGCACTGGATTGATCTCATTAAGGAGTGGTCGGTAGGTTGACTACAGGATATGTTTTTTTGTATTTGTACTGGATACTTATTACATTTCTATTACTTTATTTGTACTCAATACTTATTCTATTTGTACTGAATACTTATTCTATATTTACTGAATACTTATTTTATTTGTACTTATACTTATTTTATTTGTACTTATACTTACTTTATTTGTACTTATACTTACTTTATTTGTACTTATACTTACCTTATTTGTACAAAATAAGTTAAAACCAGTTTAATAAATCTCAGCAGACATTCTAGTTAATCAGAAAATAATTAACTTATTTTGTCTCAATTTTAAATTATTTATTGTTCGGACTTGGAACTGTCTTTATTATGTTTGGTAAGTCTAGAAGTTGTCTTGTAAACAACCCTGAAGATGGCTGTCAAAGCCAAAACTGGCCAGTTGGTTTTTAATAAAGCTTACAGTTTTACATTTTGTAGTGATGTTTTAAACATTTTAAAAAAGTGTAAACAGACTACTAAAAAGTTACGGTCAAATGGCGTGCGTATTTCAATAGAGCATGTTTATCTGAATATATATATATACTAGAGATAGCCCGTCAAAAATGACGGATTTTTTAAAATCTCTGTATTATAGTGGTTTTGCCCATCCTAAGGACGGATGTCTTAAAATTACGATGTACTTTGGATACATTTTATAAAAAAATAGTCACCAAAAACAAAATGGCATTTGATAACCATAAAAAGTTTTTTTACATATAAGCAAATTTAATGAAATTTTTTATTGTATTTAAATTTTCAATTTACTAACGTATTTCATATAAATTCAAAAGATGTGAATAATTAGTTATTAAAGAATTTCAGTATGCACGACATTTCTTGTGAACTGACGGCCATCGTTGAGAAGTGGTCCTTGCTTCTAAGATTTTTTTAAAATCTCATTATATAATATTTTCGATTGCAACACCACTTCTTTTGATCTCCTGGACTGAGAGTGTATACAGGAAAAATTGCATAATAACTTTTATTACACGCCTGCGCGCAATATATTCTTACGTGCACATCGATATCGTCTATACGACTAATTACGTAAGCGTGACAGAATCAGTGAGTGAGTGACGTGAGCTACTATAATATAGATATATATATATATATATAATTGAATTATAGAATTTTAAGAGACCTGCAAATTGTTATTGTTACGTCTGATTTCCACACATTATTCAGAAAGTCATGGACATGCTGACAAGAGTGATGGGCAAGCTGGTTTACGGCCTCGATCTCTTTGATCTTCCGCTGGACAAGCTGAGCGAGCAGAAAGTGAAAAAGTTGAGGGGAAACAGAGGAGGTTCGCATTTCTTGTTACTTATTTTTTGCTTCCTTTGTTCCGACTTTGAGATGACCCCTCAGATAAGGGAGGGGTGCTGGTTCATTGCGTTATTGTTGTTAAGAGATTCTGCTAATCGCCCTGGCCTCGAGGAACGGTAAATTGATACGGCAAATATATACGCGTCGTACGACGTCAGTCGATTAATTGTATCAACCGGTCTTTTAATTGTTTTTTTTTTCGCAGAACGACCAGGTTCAAAGGTTACTGCGAGGACGAAGGAGCGAGGAGGCCGCGATAATGGGAGCTGGTTGAAGCAGGTGGCCATGGGGGACATGCAGCAGATGTCTAAAAAATGTATGCAGTGCTTCGATATTTTAACAATTTAACAATTTGATCAGTTGAAACTTCAAATGAGATTGTCTCAAATTTTTATGCATTAAGAGCAAAAGAGTTAATTAATATAGAATATTTATAAAATAAATGAGCTTCTTTGAAATAACCATCTAAGATCATAATGTTATTATAAATGTAGAATGTATAACTTCTATTTAGCTTATAATGCTTATTTTTACAGCTTCTTTCCGTATTTTGAATAAATGAGCTTTTTCGAAATTACAATTTAAGATCATAAATGTAGAATGTATGACTTCTATTCAGCTTACTTATAATGCTTATTTTTCAGCTTCTTCGAGGCAAAGATCTCGATCTGGCGACCTCTCTCCGGTGCACCTCTCACAGACCGATGTCGCCACCAGTACCACCATCGCTTCTGCCTCCACGACGTCCGAGTTGAACTCCGCGAATCTACTTTCCCTACCTCTGTCCCCTTCTCAAATCGGAGGTTTGCGATGGACTGCCAATAAATCAATGGGGAGAGAATTAGGATAACCTTAGTTGTAGCAATGATTATGATGGTGGGGGTAATAGTGGGGATGATAGTGGTAATGGTATGGGGGATTATAATAGTAATGATTTGGGGGATGATAGGGGTAATGGTGGGGGATGATATAATGATCAGTATTGTGATGAACTTATGATTATGACTAGTATCACGGTGTACTGCTTAGTTTTATTACTAATGATTATTGAATGTAATAATTTTAAATAATAATAAATTAATACTAATGCTCATATGATATGATGCTTGCAGTTCAGTCATCGGGCTCTTCAGCCACCATTGTGAGAAGTAGCAGTGATAGTAGTCTCATGGTGACAGCCAGTGAGAGTTAGTTTACGTTTTTTTTTGGCTGTCCCATTGGTTGTTATTTTAAGCAATTTAAATATTTAGGCTTATAAGGTTCTACATTGTTGCTTTTTTATATGCTTTTATTAACTTTCACTTGTCCGGATGTCGGTGGGATGTCCGCGGACGTTTTACAAGTTCCGAAGATCATTATAAAATTCACCCACTTCAAAAACAATTATAGTTTAATTTTTAAAAAATAAAATTTAAGGAGCAAAAATTATTAAAAAATTAATTAAATAAGCTTATGACACTGACGACAAAAACTTTCATCGTCAAGGTAACTACTAACATTTTTGTTTACTATTCACCAGGGTAATGTTTTTACGATACGATGTCGCTATGAAATTTTTTCAGCTATCTTAAAATCATGTTTTTAATTTTTTAAATTAACTTCCACTTGTTATCGGATTCTCCTCAGGGCCTGGAGAGGATTCGGAGCAGTCGCACAGCGGGCAAGCATTCTCGAACAGTGCGTACGTGTCCAGCAGTCAGATGTCTTTATCCAATAACATTCAAGGTTTTGTCGGAAGTGATTTTACTTGATGACTATTTCAATTATCTAGATTTAAAAAAAATTGTTTTGAAATTAAATACATCAGTGTACAATATTTAGATAATCTTAGCATCGTAACGATACTGAAAATTACAATTATAGCTCTGTAAGGATACTGAAAATTACAATTATAGCATCATAACATCATAAGGATACTGAAAATTACAATTACAGCATCATAGCAAAGTAATAATACTGTAAATTACAATTATAGCATCATAGCATCGTAAGGATACTGAAAATTACAATTATAGCATCATAGCATCGTATGTACACTGAAAATTACAATTTACAGATCTGGCGTCTCCTAGTCACGAGACGGACGAAGCTGATCAGCTGATAGCGGAACATTCGTACAGCATCGATGACTCCGGAGAATTCAGACGAGAAGGAGGAGCAGACCGACAGAAAGCGTCGGACGGTCAGATTTTTTCCTCCGTAATTGGAAGTCGTTGTTGTTGTGTTTTTATAGATTTTAATCTCTGTTTAATATTCACTGAATGCTGAAACAAGTGACAGTAGTGCGACAATCTTACGTTGTAAATGCATATGTTCTGATTTGACGCCGTTTCATCCACCTCAGCTCATGTCGAACAGTTATTGAACCATTTCTACTAATCCTTTCCAATTTTGTAGCGTGTTTTAAGACGGTGCTTTGACACGTTCTTTTCCATCAACATACTCTTTTCAACATTATAAAAGTCAACTTAATTTTTTCAACATCATGAAAGTCAACTTAATTTTTTCAACATTATGAAGGTCAACGTTATTTTTTCAACGTTTTAAAGCTCAACCTAATTTTTTTCCAACATCACAGACATCATCACAACTCCCGGAACGAAAACAGACGACATCTCGTACGCGTCCTCTCGCAGCGGACACGACTCGGAGAGCCTGGGAAGTCTGGAGGTGCAAAGGATGTCGAAGATGCCGTACATCAGCATGTTAGAGCAGGTACGTACCACCCACCCAGAATGTATTTTCTATACCAGTATTAGAAGTTTATTATTATTCATTCAGCTGGTGTTAGGTGTGAAATAATTAAATTTCAAATGTTTTTATTAATTAATGTAGTTTTAAGTTATTTGTTTTCTTTTCATCTTCATTACAGTTATTATAAATGAGATTATGTTTTGTTGGAAACTAGCTGGGTTTTGCAGTTTTGCTAAGTTTTTTACTCCTTTTTTGATGACAAAACGTGAACTAATGAACCGGTTTTTATTTCTAATGACTCATAACCTTTTCCTTAACAAAGACTGATTCTATAAGTTGCTCCCGTGGCTTCGATGTGATAAGCGAACACACACACAAACAAACGCACATTGTTATTTCATGCATCTTCAAACAAAACGTATTACATTGCTTTTTATATATTTATACGAGGGTGGTCCGATAAGTACTTAGCCTACAAAAGAAAAAACGAAAATTTTTGAAAAGTGACAATTTATTTTTCAACATAATCTTCTTTTAGCTCAATACACTTGACCAAACGATGCTCACATTTTTTTAACCCGTCTCAAAAATACGTTTTCTCGACGTCCGCAAAATGGGCCTCCGTGGCAGCGATGACCTCCTCATTCGACTCAAATTTCTGGCCGGCGAGTGATTTTTTTAATATTGGAAACAAAAAGAAGTCGCACGGGGCCAAATCTGGAGAATACGGTGGATGGGGCAACAGTTCGTAGCCCAATTCGACCAATTTGGCCGTGGCGAAGATGTACTACGCAATAGTAAATTTTTTTGCAATTATTGCGCCATCGGGCTTTGAGGCTAAGTACTTATCGGACCACCCTCGTAGATCACTTCCATACATATTTGCTTGCAATTTGTTTTTATTAAATAAATATAATAAAATATATTTGTATGTAAATGTAAACGTACAGACATGCTCGGAAAATCAATAATCAGTAATAAATAAAAAATCAATAATCTATTTAATTTTATGTTTCCAGGGCAACGACAGCATTCCTGGAAATACTTCGGGCATCGATGATTATCCTCGTGGTTGGTATTTTATTTGTATTTTTTTACGTAAATTTGCATTTTGATATGGAATTTTATTTTTATTTTTTTATTATTATTATAATATAGTCTCGTGACTAGGAGACGCCAGATCTGTAAATTGTAATTTTCAGTATCCTTTTTTTTTTACGTAAATTTGCATTTTGATATAAAATCATTTGAATATTTTATAAAAAATTTTTTGCTCGTTTAATGAAATCATTTTTTGATTTTATCAGATAACTTGATTATTTACTGAATCACATATTTTTATTTTATCAAATAGCTTTATTTGTTTACAAATTTAATGACGTAATAGTTATGTCTCAAATCTTGATAGGCAGACTCTTAGTATTACATGCCGTACTAATGTTGGTTCCCAGCTATGCACAGCTGCAATATTGATCTTCAACTTAAAAATTAAAATTTTGATATTCCATTATTCATATCCAATATTTAACTTTAATATTTCATATTTAATTCCACTACTTAACTTTAACATTGCATATATAATGTATTCCGATATTTACACACAACATTTAATAATACGCATAACGAACCCTCAGTATATTCATTTTATTCAATTTCTTGTCCACTCAGGCAGTATAACTTCTGAACATCCCGGTTCGGAGGGAAGTCCGAAACGTTCGCGGAAGAAGAAAAAGGAGCGCAGGTCGCTCGACAAGAGCGGCGACGGGGATGCTGCGGACAACGAAGAAGACGAAGAAGAAGAGGAGGAGGAGGAGGAAGAAGACGAGGAAGAAATAATGGCCGGAGATGTCGCAGTGGTCGGTTCGAAGGAAGATGAAGAGAAGAAAGAAGATGGATACAGTCTGAAGATTGATGATGATGTTCAAGGTGGGTGGGCTCTGTAGTTTTATATTAACACGTGTAGTTTTTTTATGCATAACTTATATTTGTTGTGATGAGAATGTATAATTTATATTCACGTGTATGTGTGTGCGTGTGTAACATAGACCACATTGGTTGAACTGTACAACGACTGCACTCTTTTCTTCTTTCTATTCATGGAGTCAGTCGTCTTCCTTCTTCTCTTACAACTTTAATGCCTTTAACTGCTTTCCAGTGAGGCACAAAAACGCATTTGTATCATCTGTTTTGTAGCAGAGCAGCTTTGAGTATCGACAGATATCATCATACTGCTCAAGCACTTAGCTAAGACAGCAAAGGTTTAGTTGCGTTTTTTATTCGGGTTGATAAATTACCTCTGATTGAACGTTTTTCGCTTGCAGACGTAGTAGCAGGTTCATTCCTCGACCCCTCTCTCACTCACCCTTCATCATCTCACAACTCCTCGCAGCTTCCACGCCTCAACGAAGGCGTCATCTCACCCTCTTCCTCCTCTTTTCCGTCCGCTCAACTCCAACAGAATTCCGGCGTGGAAACGAGCGTCCTCCGGGGAGGCTCGCTGAAAGGTTGGAACCACGAAATGGCCGTCGTCATCTGGAGACGACTGCTGGGCAGCCTGGGAAACATCAACAACATCAAAGAACTCGCGATCCACCAGACGGCCATGGAATGCCTATCCGAGATCGTCGACTCCCTCATTCGTCTTCGGGAGAACCAGTCCGTGGCTCTCGACAATTTGTCGTCTCCGCCCCCTCCTCATTTGGTTCCCCCTGTTCTTTTTGTCACACCGTGGCTTTTCCAGGTGGGTTCTCGTGGTTTGTTTAGGGTACATAAAATATTTTAAAGGGAATTTGCATTTGTTTGCATATGCATATGTTCTGCATATCTTTGACATGCATATATTCCGCATTTGTTTGCATATGCACAATAATGCACATTTTCTGAATGTGTATGCATCTATTCAATTATTATTTGTGTACATTTGTTTTCTAAGTTATTATTTTATTTTTAACATTAAGCTAACTTTAAATCAATTTTTTTTCACTAAGTTCTTTGCACTTCACGAATGTCTCTTACAAACAAATTCCGTTTAATAAGACAATTTTCATTCCAGGCACTCAGCCTTCCTGTCGTTTACCACTCGAGCATCATGCTGTCCTTGAGAGTCCTCTGCAAGGTCACCTTGAGACGGCACGACCTTGACATTCCTCTTGAGCATCTCATTAGGTTCTATCTGTCGCTCCATCTCGGATTGGTCCATTCCAGCCAGGTAGTCATGATGATGATGATAATAATTGTAGGTGGTGTTGTTCTGTTACTTGTACACTGATAACTTCCTTTGAAATGATAACAATGATTTACGTGTAAATGTGCGGAAACTAAAATATTACATAAATAAATAAAAAAAACACCAACAACATTAAACAACATTAAATGACATTAAACAATATTAAACAACATTAAACGACATTAAACAACATTAAACAACATTAAACGACATTAAACAACATTAAACGACATTAAACAACATTAAACGACATTAAACAACATTAAACGACGTTAAACAACATTAAACAACACCAACAACATTAAACAACAACAACACCAACAACATTAAACAACAACAACATTAAACGACATTAAACAACATTAAACAACATTAAACGACATTAAACAACAACAAACAGGACGCGACTAACATCCTGGTTCGTAGTTGCTCGTCTCGTCTCTTCTCCCTGGCCTATCCCGGCTTCTCCATGTTAATTCTCGACTTCATCCAGTCTGTCGATAACATCCTATCACTTTCTCATGATAATAAAGAGGTTTTTGTTTGTCTTATTTTAAATATTTTCTCAATTCATTTATTTTATTTCATTTTATTAGTAATTAATACTAATACGTGTAGATGTTTACAAAAATGGTTATAGTTTATCAAATGTCTTGAAGATTCATTTAAAATACATGGCTTAACAGATGAAAGTAATAAATTATTATTATACAAATGTTCTATTTGTATAAAAAAATAAATAATGGTTATTTATATATGTTTCTATTAATAGAATAAGAATTACGATGTTTACATTGAATCGTTCAGGTTCCGAGAATACATGCCATGGCACTTCTTGGGAGTTTGCTCGCATTCCCGAATCATCTCCGTGCTGAAATTCCGCTGCTAGATCCCAACGAACCGAGAGTTACTATAATCAAATCTTCGGATGTCAAGGTCGGTCGGCTTTGGGTGTTCTGGTTGCGGGGCGGTTTGTGAGGATAGTTGTGTTGATGGTGGATGTATTTGGTAATGTTCTTGGTTATAGCAATTGTCATATTAGTGATGGTGATGGTGGTTAGGACTGATTGGTTGTGATGATGGTAATGATTGAGAAGGGGGATGATGGTAGTGATGATGATTATGAGAATGTGATTTAGTGGAGGCATATGATTATTTGGATCGTTTTTCATCTACAGGAGAGCTTGTTGAAGGTCTTACTGAAGTATGCCAAGAAGGAATTGGCTGGTAGATCAAGGTTGTTAATGAAGAAATAATATTTTCAGTTTGCATTCAGTAGTATGTTCTAAAGCAACTCCCTGTTTGGAGTTGCTGCTTGCATGTTCTAATAACATGTACTATGTTTATTATTTCATTTTATTATAATATTGTGCTGTATATTTATATTTCCCTGTTCTAATAATATTATGTTATATTTAAATTTGCATATTTTGATAATTTGTGCTATTTGCATGTTCTAATAATATTGTGCTATATTTATAGTTGCATGTTGTTTTAGTATTTCATTTTTCACTCTTTGTTTAGATGTTCTATAAATGTTGTATTTGCTATATTACAATATTACTATTATTACCATTTAGATGTTCTTATAATATTGTATTTTTTATATTACCCTTTACTTGTTCTTATAACAATTCCTGGTTTACGTTATGTTTTGAAACAGGTGTATAGCAATCAGCTGTTTGGGAATATACCTGTACGAGGAGTTATGCTGTGGATCGATACACGCCACGATGGATGAAGCTGTCTCCATTCTTCTCAGCACATTGAAGGTTGCTTGCTTAGATTTTTTTTGGATTGGGTTGGAGATAAAATGTTTATTTCAGATAAAAAAAAATCTTTCAATTCTATTAATCAATTATTTTTTTCTTTTCATCCGCCTTTATTTCCTTTTTAAAGTTTTTTAACGGAGTCCGAATAGTGATATTTTTTAATCTTACACATCTCCTATTAATTTTAGAATACTTAAAATTTTGGTTAATTTTTATTTATAGCAAAATTATTAACTCATGAAAAGAGGACGTGCTGTTTTTTTCTTCTTCCAGATGAGTGAAAGAACGGCCTGCCAAACATCCGCTCAAGTACTTGCGCTGTTGACCGATCATGTTGAACTCATCATTGAGAAAATGCCTGAACTTGTTTTCAACATTGTTGAGGTTGGTCAGCTCAATACAATGTGTACAGTTTTTACAATGTAACGTGTAATATTAAATGTACATGTAAGTGAAGGCATATAGTTTACAATGTTGGTCAGTTCAATACAATGTAACATAACATATTATGTTTACAGTGTACATGTAAATGAAGGCATATAGTTTGCAAGGTAACATATAATATTCAGTGAACACATAAATGAAGGCATATAGTTTACAATGAAACCTATAGTATTAGGTGTACATTTACATTTAAATGATAATATATAGTTTACAATGTAGCATATAGTTTTAGATACACATGTAAATGAAGGCAAACAAAAATTTAAACAAGATGATGATGTAATATTTTCTCAGGAATTAATCTCCATTGCAACGCACTTGCTTCACGTGATCGAAGAGAAGGGACCTGAAGATGTCAAGAAAATAGCTGCAAAGGCAAGAGAAATTTGCTTAAAATATCTGCTTACCAGATCGCTTCATTAATATATCTTTGTGCTTCGATCTTCTTGTAATCATGTCCCAATAAACGTGTGATCAGTGATTTGTGATCAGAATGGGATAAGTTATAAAAGCTTTATTATGAGGTAGTTAAGGTCACTTGTTTTCTTTTCTACCTCTGTTGGGTTCTAACTCTTGATAACTCCAGACATGAGATATAGTCAAATTTGTTTTATTATTAGGAAGTCAATATTTATACGCATTCGAATATTCAATTGTCGAAATGTTCATTTGTAGACGATACAAGACATTTTATTCGTTCTGCTGGAATGGTGCATGAAGTTGCCCCTCCCACTTCTCATTGAAACTTCACCGACGTGCTCATTATCATCATTGCTATCATCTCATAAAGGAAACATCTGCCTACTTAAAAGAGTCTTCCACGTTAGATTTGCATTTTATAAATATTCATTATCACATAAGTCCACTAACCAGCATAATTTATGCTTATTTTTGCCTCGTATCTTATCAGCGGCAGAATGTTATTGCTTGTATCGGTGAGCATTCTTATCATATCGCATTGCAGCTTCTCAATCAAGTTTTGAACGGCAGCAAGACCACGCCCCCTCTCGAGTCCTTCTCTTCCCCCAGCCTCAAAGAATCGGCCGCCCTCTCCAAGTCGTCTCTGATTCGCTCGACGGAGAGCCAGGACGGCGAATCAACGGCGACGGCCGACCTGTCGTTGTCTTCGTCTAGTCAGCAAGCGAACGTTCAAGGCTCGGCCGTGTCGGTGTTTTACTCGATGACGTCTTCCACGACGCACCTCCACATCGCGTCGCCGTCGTCCTCGACAGCAAAGACGGCGTTTGCCGGCGCGTCGGGGTCCAGTCCGTTGGACGTGGCGTCGAGCAGGACTGCCCCCGGTGGTGACCACGGCCACCATCAGAGGCAGGGCGAATGGACGCCCGACGGTAGGAGGGAAGCGCCGGACGAGATTAATCCCGTTCCGCACGGAGTTGCTCTGTCGGCTTCGGTGGTAAGTCATCCGTTTTATATTTATAAAATTCATTTTTATTCTTTTCAATTTTCTGAGTAGCTAGTGGGTCTTTATCGACAAAATCCACTCAAAAAAGCAGTGGTTTAGGCCAGATAGATGGAGGGGGGCAATAAATAATCTTGGTTTTTTTTAAATTGCGTAAGTGGAATTCTTTTTATTCGAAACTATTTCACGAACAATAACGTCTAACACTTTCTCATTTTATCTTTTCAACACGATCAGATACTCTCCCATCTAGTCAACTACCTGGGCTACTTTCCGTTGTCGAGTGAATCCTCCCAGCTGTGCAGCTCGGCACGAGAGGACCTCAGCCGCAGTCAGTACTTCAAGCACCCGAGGAGCGACTCCTCCTACCTCTCGGCTTCTTCGGCTTCCGAGGCGGCTAAAAGCGACGACAGCCTGTGGTCGGAGGTTCTCAATTCCTACAACACTCAGGTATTTAATCATCGTTGTTGTGTTGTTTATTTTTATCATTGAAAACACCTGTTTTGTTTGTTTGATTTATTTATTTATTAAATTTATTTTTTTATTTTTGCAAAATTAGGTTTGTGTGAGATAAAAATCATTGTTAATAATAATGATAATAATAATAGTAATAGTAAAGATAATAATAATTATTATATAATAAATTATTGTTTTAGTTTTTCCTTTTGAACGAGTCAATACTGATGTCCGTGATGGAGCTACCGTCAGTCGAGGTAGCGTGGGGCATTTTCTATTCCTAGAGTTTTAACGAATTGATAAAAGAATTTCTTAGTTATTTGACAAAGATATAAACACGAGAGAATTTATATAAACAAAGAAATTCCACAACATTTTTGTTTTTCGGGATCTCGCAGGAAACAATTAATTAATGTATTAAAATTACCTCAAATTAATTAATTAAATTATTAACAAATAATAATAATAATATAATTATTTCTTTCGTGCACAGTCATCACCTCTCACTGACGACGAAGAGGCACTCGGACTGTTTCTATCCCCGACGTCGCCCTGGTGCAGAATCATCTTCAGAGATGCTTCCGGAAGGTTCGCGTGGGATGTCACTTCCCTGCACAGTGAAGGTGAAGGCTTGTTTATCGTTCATTATTTAGCCCTGGTCTTTCCACTGATGATTTAAACGAGTCACTGATGAGTTGTCGTCTCCCAGTTTTCAGAGATTTTAATATCATATTTCTTTTTCTTTCACAACGCCTTTTCCAAGACAAGTCTTGCTCGAAGGCGAGAAAGGATACTTGCCGAGGCAGCCATTTATAGGCGCCTACCCCTTTTAGCAATGCGAGTGAACTCCTTGCTTAAGGGAGTTATGCTGGTGACGCTGGCGAGGTTCGAACTGCCGACCTAACGATCGACAGGCGAACGCTCTACCGCCCTGCCACCAGCGCCTTTATGTATATAACGCGCACTCTGTCGTGCCTGGAAAGTTCATAAAAAAGGATGCTGCTCTATCAATCAGAAAATGTAACTACGTAAAATGTATTTTTTGATAATATCTATAATACATTTTACTGATCAAATTGTTTTATTTATAAATCCACATCTTTTTTTTAACCCCTCTCCCAGTCCTTCATATGCGAAAAAATACGGCAATGTTTTTAAATGCTGACTCAAGAATGACAATTCTGGTATAAACAATCCAGACTTGTCACATAAAAGTTTTCCTTTATTTACAGGCAACTAGAAATATTTTAACTTCCTTGATGGCTATTAATAATTTTATTAAAATTAATTATCATTAATAATTTTATTGATAATACTTAAGAGAACAAATAGTTTTCTAAATGCTAACAAATTTCAATAAATTTTTTTCTTATTCAATTAATAATTGAAATTTACAAATAAACATTATTATTCTGTGTTTTTTATATATATATTTATATTTGAATCTTTTTTTTTAAAACTCGCTCAAAGATTCAAACAGAGACCATTCCTCCGTGCACCGGCCGTCAACTGTGATAACCACAACATCATCATCATCATCACTGCCACAGCGTTCTACAGTGCCGCCGTTAATAGCGGCCGTGTCCTCATCGCTATCGTCATCGTCACCACGATGCTCGTCACCTTCCAGATTCTCGTCCTCGTTTGCGATGTCGCAGCCTCGCAGGTACGAAGCGTCGACCTTCACCTCTCACTTCCTCAAGGCTTTCTCTCTTCCGTTTCCCGAGTCGTCTGCTTCGTCGTCGTCTTCTTCTTCGTTGACGTCGTTCCTTCCCGCTTCGCATCATCTCCTCTTTCCGCAGAATCAGTGGATCTCCGAAGATCTCCTCGATTCGGTACGTCCGATTTTGCTTCGACGATGGAAACGGGTCGATGCGTGTGTTATTGAAATATCTAAAATATTAATTAGATCATATTCAATTTCTCTTGTATCAATATTATATTCAATATTGGAACAGGCGTTTTAGAGAATTTTCATCTGATTTCCTATAAGTTTCAAATGTTTCAAGTCTTCATTACATTATTTATAAGCTTTATGAATTTTTTTTATAATCTGCATTAAAGCTATTAAAAGATTTGCAATAACAGCTAATGCAATCTCTTTTCGGTACCGACAGACGCTAAGTTACATCGGTCACGTAAGCCCCGAATGCTTACACGAACCGGGCAAACCACTCAACATTCCATGGGGTCCACCGGATCAGCTCACTCACACTTTAGAAAACGGCCTCGCCAAAATAATCGAAGATCAAGACTGTGATATTAAAAATTACTTATCGAATCAAGAATCGGAGACGACGTCGTCCAGGTTGTTAGTTAAACCATTTTTGTTTAATATGCAGAAATGCTTATTTATTTATTTTTAATATTTTCTTATTCTTTCCCATGCTGGCTCCTCTGAAACATGTTCTACTGGTCCATGCAAATAAAATATTAATGTTTAATTTCGGTTATTTAATTCCAAGACACGGCTGCGGTTATGCAGCGAACGACTGTTCGCAGGCCAATCACGCGAGGCCGCACGTTTTCCAGTTGTTCAGGCGTCTGCTCAATAATCTAGGAAGTTTTTCGTGGGAGAGAAGGTGAAGAATCTGTTTTGCTGTTTATGTGTATATTTTTGTTGTTTCTATCGTGTGTTTGTTTGTGTTTTGTTGTTTTGCTGTGTTTGTTTATATTTTGTTGCTCTAATTGAAATATTTATTGTTGTGGCTTTCTAAGTGCATAATTTCGTAAATTTTTTGTAAACCAGTCAGCTATAACATGAAAGTTGATAATTTGTTTATTCTGTTAATTTGATTTAGTTAATTGTATATATTATGGACCCATTAGATCTCAAATTGATTTAATTAATTGTATTTTTTATGCACCCATTAAATCTCAATTTGATTTAATTAATTTTATATATTATGCACCCATTAGATCTCAATTTGATTTGATATCAAAGAATGAGAGATTCCTCAGAGAACTGAAACACTTTGACAATCAGAGATGGTTCGTATATAATATTATATTATATTATATTATATTATATTATATTAATTATTATAAATATATATATATATATATATATATATATATATATATTTTATATATATATATATATATATATATATATATATATATATATATATATATATATATATTTTATATATATATATATATAAAATAAATATTTTGTAATATTGAATATTATATATTAATTATTATTGGTGTAATTGCAGTATGTTAATTTTTAGTACTTTATGGTTTGTTTATAATTAACAAATGTTATGAGAGTAATTTTCTTATGAAAAAATGTTTCCTTCTCTAGTTGGTTAGTTTGTAGAAACTTAATTATATTATTTTAGAGTTATTCATTATAGTAAAACATTAGCTTTTATTAATTTCCTTGTTAATGCATTCCACATTGCATCATCAAATCAAACAGTCAGGAGAACCACAAAATAGCTATCATCTACGTCGGCCCGGGACAGGAAGACAAGATGAGTATTCTGTCGAACGAGCGCGGAGGTCAAAAGTTCAATGCGTTCCTCGATTCTATTGGTTGGATGGTAAGTCAGTTGGATCCTATACTCTGGTCGTAGCTAGGAACCTTAATGATTGATATAAAGTTTAAAACATGTTTGATGCTGCTCTTATGCAGCTGATCATGGTAATGTGAAACCTTCACAAATGGATTCTGCCAGTGTCATAAGAATCTAGCTATATTACGTGGGCTTGCAGAGTTCAGGGATTACCCAACACGGATGAGATGGTTGTGCGTTGTTGTTAATATAAATTAATGAAAACTTATTCTTTCTCTCATAGGTTGACCTGAGGACACATCAGGGCTTCATGGGGGGCTTGCAGAGCAACGGCAGCAACGGGGAATACGCCCCGTACTATGCCACGTCGACGAAGGAGGTCATGTTCCACGTTTCCACTCTCATGCCCGGTGCTACTGATGAAGACAAACTCAGAAAGGTTGGTTGATGAGATGAGTGTGTGGACGCATTGTTTTTTACCGGATTCATTCGACACGCGTTAATAACCCGGACAGCAGTGATATTTCAGTTACAACTTTTCAGTTACAGTTACAGTTAAAGTTACAACATTTTTCAGTTTCAGTTAAAGTTATTTTTCCACAAACATTTTTCAGTTACTATTACACTTATTTATTTTTAAGTTAAAGTTACAGTTAACTGTAGATTTTATACACAGCCAAAAAAATCTAGATTTTTTTATTTATTTACAAAATGGTAAAACTTCGAGTTCATTTTCAAAAAAACACGAGTTTCTAGATTTTTGGAGAGCCTGTTTCTTTTTCCTGCAGTCATATCACTGCAAACCGAGAAGATGCGCTCCACATATGCTTCTGAAGCAGGTGCAGAGATAAGGTCTTTAGCGAAGACCGCTATTAGAGGATACACTGCCTCTGAGGCTGTCCAGAAACTTAATCCAGTTTCATTAGCAGCTAATCTTTTTGAAGCACCAAGATAGGCATTAAGTTCTTCCTCAACAGAACTTCCGTGCCTAGATTGCTTGCTCGGAGAACTGGAAGCTTGAATTTCTTGGGCAAGCCTCTTAAATCTTTTTAAAGGAGGTTGGTATAATTCATGAGAAGATGAAGATGCAACACTTGCTGGCATAAATGTAGAATTTAACACCTGTTAAATAAATGAATAAACTATAAGACAAATCCCAAGGCAATCTAGAATTTTTACTTTAATCTACATTTTAATCATAAACCATACTTTACCTTTTCTTTGATATATGTTTTTGCAGCATCAACAAGCTTCAACATATCATCACGCATAAGGCATGCTGAAACACTTGGATCCAGTAAGCAAGCAGCTGCAGGTAAGGCATCAAATTCTGGCGATGAAGCGTCTACAAATTTAGCAAACCTTTTTCGCAGAGACTGAAGCAACATCTGAGCCTGCAATTTTGGTAATGTTGTATCTTGGAGGTGAAGAGTTAACTCAGCTACAGCAGGAATGAGTGATGACAGAGAAAGTGTGTCAGTTTGCAGATTATCTGTCATCTCTGCAAAAGGCTGTAAGAGTTTATGTAAATCTGCAACAGATTCCCATTCTGTGTTAGTTAGAGAATTGTGTCTCAATTCTTTTAAGATTTGCTCTAAGGGAGCCCGAATCGTCAACAATCTATCAACAACAAACAGTATTGAGTTCCACCTTGTTATACAATTCTTTACAACCACTTTTCCACACAAATTTATTAATTTTTCTTGGATAAAACTTGGCAAGCTTGGTTGCGAACTGGGCGGCACTAAGAACTGTAAAAAGGTATTGATAAAAAAGTCATTCTATACATTTGTCAGATTATTTATTTGAATCTTCGACTTCACGGATTTTGAATCGGAAATCTGATTTCACGGAATAGTGCAAAATTCTGATTAATCGGAGTCAGAAATATTTAGATAAGCGATTTTGATATCCAATATTAAGTATTACTATGTATATACTAGCTATATATATATATATATATATATATATATATATATATATATATATATATATATATATATATATATATATATATATATATATATATATATATATATATATATATATATATAAATCTCGTGTCGGTGTTTGTGATTGAACTCCTCACTGAAAAAAAACTAAATAACCTACCCCCTATTCTCAGACCTACCAAATGTACACAAATTTCATAAAAATCGGTTCAGCCGTTTCGGAGGAATTTAATTAAAAAAATATTTAAAACATTTACCTGCAGTGTATGTTGAATGAGTTGAGCGGGATGGGCATTGCCCTTTTCTTTTAATATCGGAGAATTTGCTATTTCGTTGTGCTTGCTTTTTAGGTGATTCATCAAGTTCGTTGCATTTTTTCCTTTTAAAAAGCTACGCAGTTTTTGCACTTTGACTTGTCAACTGATAGCTCATAATCGAAATATTTCCATACACTACTTTCTTGTTTTCTGCCACTATTGTTCTTGAACAATTTCCACGGAACGATCGCAACAGCACTATCAACTATCAATAATAACAAAAGGCCGCGAATAACTAAACAGCACCATATATACTATTTGTTAGGTAACACCAAAGAACTCGATTTTTATCTTTAGATAAAAAAATAAATCTAATAATTAATTTATTTAGAAAAAAATTACCTTAAAAATATTTTTCAGTTATTAATTATTTTTGTATTATTTAACTGAATTTATTATTCAGTTACTATTACAGTTAGAGTTATTCGCCGTATTTCAGTTACTATTACTATTACACTTAACTGACCGTTATTTTTCTATTATTTTCCGATTTCAGTTAGTGTTACAGTTAACTTGAATATCACTGCCGGACAGCTCCTATCGGTCCGGGCTCACGCAATCTTAACGCTTGACTATATCAATTGACTCCTACTTTGAGAAGTTAACACCAGGATTCGCTAGCACAATCAATTTTAAAACGTGCCCTCTGTGATTTAGATGACTGTCTGGTGTGTGTCATTGAATGATTATGTATGCAGTGTGAGTTTCTACAATCTTCTGAATGTTGTTCCCCTGTGTGTCTGATGCAGTAAAGCATGGGCAGGTTGGGATGGTTTGGATGTTTGGAATGTAAGAAAACTGGATGACTGAGTTCTGGCGTGTAGAGATGCGCGGAGATTGTAGAGAGGAAAGAGATAGAAAGAAGTCACGAAACTTGATAAAATGTGATTTGCTTGTTCTGAAGCAGCTTGTGCGTTATTAATTTTATCGTATTTATTTGATAAATTAATTTCATTTTCTTTCCTTCCAGCTCCGTCACCTTGGCAACGACGAGGTTCACATCATCTGGTCGGACCACACCAGGGACTACAGGCACGGAATCATTCCGACCGACTTCGGGGACGTCCTAATCATCATCTATCCCCTCGAGTCCGGGTTGTATCGGGTTCAGATCAAGCAGAAACCCGAGGTCGGTCGTTGTTTCTCTTGTTCGACCGAAATGTTGTTTTGTTAATACTGTTGTATGAAGTAGAAGTTCGCTTTGTCATTTGTCATGTAAATTCCTTTAAGGTTGTTACAGCATTGAGTAATTCGTTTATAATGTATAAGATTGTTACAGCATTGAGTAATTCGTTTACAATGTATAAGGTTGTTACAGCATTGAGTAATTCGTTTACAATGTATGTAATAATGTGTATAAAAATCAATCTGTTTGTTCTGTTTTTTAAATTTCAAACATTGTCAGCCACAAAAGAGATCAACTCAAAGCATGGTCTGATCTTCGGTCAGCAGTTTCGGTACAAGCTTTGCACAGACCTTGCTAATTTATTGCTCACGACATTATCAGAAATCTCAAACCTCTCTCTCTTTCTTTCTTTCAGGTTCCATATTTTGGACCGCTCTTCGATGAAGTCGTCATCAACTCGGAGGTTCTCGCAGGGTTGGTACGAGCGACTGCCATCAATGCCGGAACTGCACTCAGATCTCTCAAGGATTTCTATCAGACGCAGTTAGTTTTATGTTTTTGTGTGTTGAGTGCATTTTCCAACTTCTATTCTCTGTTTGTTTGTTTCTCTGTACGCAAATCTTGCAAGTAAAATTTAACCATCTCTTTGACTAACTAGGAACCTGAAACTTTCAGCATAGCTTTATATTAGATGACAATACATGATTCAATTGAAAAAAAAATTGAAAAACCTAATTTTAATATCTTTCGTATTTCTAACTCGAGTGTCTTTGAAATAAAAGTGGGTGTTGAAAAACTCATTTTTTCCTGTGCTTGTTTTTATGTCTCATTATGTTCTCATGTAATGTTGCCTGTGTGTCTGATGCGATGAGGGGTGGCTGATTGAGAGGGTTTGGACATATGGAATGTAAAAAACTGGATTTATTACAATTTATTTGACACTTCAAGAAAATCAATCGTATATAGTTTCCGTTGATATGAAGTGGAAGTTGATCTTCAATATGATGCTGTGATGTCTGCTTGCTCTATTTAAGATGATGTTTGTTTTGCAGCATTATAGTTGATCATTTGCTGTTTAAATTCTTTCTCACTGTTCCAGTAATGTCAGAGAAAAACAATGTAATTATTGTTATAGTTAGTTGAGAGACTAACAATAACCATGTTGTTAGAACTGATGCATTCATTATGAGATATAATTGTATTCATACATTCTTTGAGATATAATTGTATCCATACATTCTTTGAGATATGATTGTATCCATGCAAACGTCACGAGATATAATTGTATTCATATATTCATTACAAGATATATGTATTCATTATGAGATACAATTGTATCTTTATATTCGTCACAAGATACAGTTGTATCCTTATATTCATCACAAGATATAATTTTATATTTATATTCTTCACGAGATATAATTGTATCTTTATATTGGTCACGAGATATAATTGTATCTTTATATTCGTCACGAGTAGAGCTAGACCAAAACCAATTTTTTGAATTTCGCCGAAACTGCGACCGAAACTATGTAAAACGTTTACACCGAAACACGTACAGACATGGGTCCACTCTCACTGAGTTCTGTGCTGGTGCAAACACCGCCCACTCAATGAAAACCAATGCTCCACAGCAGCACTTGTAGTCAATCCAGTATTCATTTCAACATAGTTTACAAATAGTTGGGAAGGTAGTTAACGAATTTAAAGACGAAGATGAGTCAGTCAAGTACTTGTCCACTTCATCTTTGTCTTCATTGGATTTTTCTGTTTGTCGTCTAGCTTGTAGGACTGCAAAAAAAATCCTGTGACGGATGCATTGATACAGACCCTGCTTCTTCTTCCTGTGTATCTTTAGAAAACACGTGCATCGACTTGTCCAACAGTCAGCTGTAGCACATACGGTTAAAACAGTTGCTAACTTATTTTTAAGTTTTAACGTTTGCAAAAGGAACCGGTCTTCAAGATGCTTTGTTACCGTCTGTCTGCATCTCGGAACAAAATGACTAACTGGCAAAAGACTATCAATCAAGTAGTCCATAACCCATTCATCTATCAATTGTGTAACTGCTTGAGTATCTAACTTGTGCTGTTTTAAAGACAGACCACCAGTACCATCGTTAGAGTTTTGCCTTTTGATAGCATCAATTTTTAATTGATATTAGGCCAATAATGCAAAATATATTTGAATCTATTCTATATGCAATTTAATAATTCTGTCATAATGAACTACAACACCGAAATGAGTTTTACAGATCTAATTTTCTTAAAATACCACTAAATGCAATATATAATTAAAAACTCACTTTAATATGCTTTTCCAAATTCTGGCGTGACTTGTTGTGAGACGAAATAGATTTCTTTGATGAACTAAAATTTACTAAAACTAGGTGGACAAATCATGCAGCGATAAAGTGAATTATAAGCTTTATCAGAAGGACCGATATACACGAAAAAGTTTTGCGGAACTTCTAACCGATCACGAATTGTTGTTGACAGAGACATCATAACTATAACGCCTTAGAAAACAAACTTATCGGACGAAACCACACCAATCAAACGGAAAAAGGAAACAAGTTACCAAAGCACTCATCGATATCTACGATAATAAGTTTTCAATGTTGAATGACAACAAAAAATTTTAATTTTTTTTACTAAAAAATCAGTTTTTTAATAATTAAAAAAAAATATTGGCTATTGGCTAATTTTGGCTTAAAAGAATTTTCAATACCGAGTCAATACTTCAGCGTAAATGTATTGACAATATCATCCCCAATAACAAAAAAATATTGTCAATAGTGTATTGGTATTTGGCCAATACCAATCTTAACAACCCTGGTCATGAGTTACCTTCTCGACGGAGCAGTGAACCTCGTTTGGTTGAACAGGTGCATGTAGTCTGTATCCATTGATTGGTCTTGATCGTATTTTAGGAAAATTTGAAATCCAATTGAGTATTTTGCTCATGCAATAAAGGTAAAAAATTTTTGTGTTTACATCTGATGTGTAATATCTAGCATTGTTGGCCACTATTTTAAGAAAAAATGAGCACAGCATAGCTTTATTATAGTTAACTTCTTTGGCACATCACCCTTCACAACACAATCATAGAAATATTTATAAGATAAGTCGATAACGGCATTGAATTCCAAGCCAAAATTACCATGTTTATCATCGCAAAAGAAAAATCAGTGACAACATCTGAAAAAAGTCCAGCATTTATATTTACGGCAAACACAACCTCTTGTAGTGGAGTAACTGGCAAACGATATTACTTGTATCGTGTTGACAAGTCACAAAATCTATCATAGTTATGTACCTGTTGATCCAAAAAACAACGGCTGAATAATAAAATATTATTTTGGACTCTCCTTTCACTTTTCAAACGGTGTACCGTTTTTTTTTTGTTTTTTTTAATAGTTTATTGTCCTTTACACCAAGTGTTTTAAGACTCTAATGGCTATATGTAGGAAACACTTAAGTACTTCCTGTCATGGATCAGAATTTGATCCTTTTTACGTTTCCCTCCTCCTTTCTCCAGGCTTGGGACTCGCTTGCAATAATAATTATACCAACATGGTATAATGGTGGCGTTGAAATATAGAAGTGGTAAATTTAATTCCATTGCAAAATTAATATCAATAGCATAAAAACCTATAAGGTCTAGCCAAACTTTAAATAAACCGATTGTTCGTTTGTTCTTCATACCGTTTGTTGAGATCCTAAAGTCGATTGCTAAGGCCTCGACCCTAAATTTTCTTAAAACATCAGTTGACCTGACTGTTTGCATGTTTCCCTGCAAAATGAGCTCTGGGTTTGCCTTGCAAATTCTCCGTCACGGAAAATAGATGCGTGCTTATGTTTTAGTGTCTGCTTCACTAAGTTTCTTTCCTCGCCTCTTGATTGCCGACAGATTTTACCGTCATGCTGAAATTCGCCATCAGACCCATAGACTTCTACGTTGCTACCCTCACACACTCCGATTGTCACAGCTTTAAATGTCCGGCATTTTTCGAAATTGCACTGCATGTAAACAACCGTTGTGTGTCCTAAGTTCACTCTAGTCCAAGCATCAGAAGTAAAACTTGTGTAGGTAGCATTGTCGACTAACCCTTGAATTTTGGCTTTTACAGCGGCTTACATGTCCGAAATTAAAGATCTGGAAAAATGTTTACAATCTGGACTGACGTAACGTGGTTCAAGTTCATTTAATAATCGTGAAAATCCAACATTACTCACCAAGCTGAATGGTAGAATGTCTGATGCCATCATTTCCGCAACTCGTTTTAACGGAGATCAACTGACGTGGATCGTTGGCTTCAAATGGTTTTTTCTACCCCAAACATCCAGTGTTCTTCGGCCCTTATGGCTTCAACCCACAGTAGTTTGAATGCCTTATCCTCACCGAGTCTTATCTCTCTGTATTGCCAATCCTCATTGAGGATAAGCTCCACCCCACCTCTTCGAACAACACTGTAAACCTCAAAGTGTATAATGTGTGCAGTGAGCTTTTCTTTGAGGTGCGTCTCGTTGATCATAGCCACATCCATGCGATACTCCTTCAGCTCCTTCAGCTCGGTGTATAATTTTTGTACAGCATGTGGCATGGCCAATGAACACATGTTAAACACTCTGACTGGTTTATTAATACACAAGTGCAAAAAACAAGTCATTTTTTTAGCAAAATTACCTCCTACATGGGGCTCATGGGCGGATCCAGGATTTTCTGGTGGTGGGTAATGTTCTACAATTTTTGACAGCAATGTAATTAATGCAAGTTTCATTCTAGTTATATGAAAGTAGTAGGATGTACACACTAAGTGAAGCAGAAACAACAGAAAGCAATAGGCCTGTTGTAATACACAAAAAACACAACACATTCACAAGAAAAATTCCAGTTTACGTTTGCTCAATGCAAAGTCATTGACCACCATTTCGGGATCAACGTTGACCTCGGGATGTATATACATAAGTGCCAGACCATTCAATCTTTCATCAACCATAGTAGATCTAACCCGTGACTTCAATATTTTCATGGCGCTAAAGCACCGTTCTGGTTCACAAGAGGTCACCGGGAGAGTAACTGCAATACGTATAAGTTTACAGATTATCGGAAATCTCTCCACTGGTATTTCACTAAGCAAATTTTGAAGTGTTGTAATTTTGTTTTTGTTTGCAAGAAAAAATGTCATGTAAATGTGAAATTGATTTACTAGTTCTTCTTCAGAACAGTTCAGAAACTTACTATACGTCACATAAATATCTTCACATGTAGTAACTTTTGACAGAGAAAGCGCAGTAACACAGTGCTGTGAAAACTTATCGCTCAATTGCAACAGAACACTATCTAAGTAAGGAAACCAAATCATATGCGAGATTTATTTGAAGCCAAAAACTGATTTTTTAAATTGCTTAATAAAAAAGTGGAGTTAAGTGCACTCGTGCCAAAACACTTTACTGTTCTGTGTTTTTATCGTAGGCCTGGCCTACTGGTTATAGCCTATTGTTAGTAATACGTGACTTTGAGTAGATTTCATTCTGCATAATAATAATTATACCAAAATTAATTAATTTCTTTAAAAATGTACTCATCATTAAAAATAATAAGTTCTAGGACTACTTTATAAGTCAAAGTCTTAACCTATGAATTACAAAACTTCGAATAAAAACAATTTTTTTTAATCTGGTGGGGGGTAATACATGTCCATGATTACCCCCTCTGGATCCACGCCCGATGGGGCCGTACTTCTACAATAATTATTGTTCCGCAGACCCAGTGTGTATTTTTTGTTGATGCTCATCTCCTTGCTTGCTGTGTATTTTTCCATATCTCTAGGTTTGTGGACAGAACTACCGTCTTTATTTCCTAAGAAATACATTTATACAAATTTGAGCAATTATTTTTGGCCTCTTTTTACAGGCCTAAAATTCCTAAATATTTGGCGAAAAAATCTTATCCCGACTCTTCTTGACGTCAGGGTCGGTTCGTCTGAAGACCCTAAAATCACAACCCAGCCCGGTCCGTGTGCATTCATTTAACATCCTCTATTCGCTCAGCCGCGCTTCAACATCTGCTGGTGCCAAGAATAAAAACATCAATAGGCCGGAGAGGTTTCTTCTTCTCTGCTCCAACTGCCTGGAACAACTTGCCAACTCAACTTCGAAGCTGTGAAAGCTCCCTCCATACTTTCAAAGCATCTTTGAAAACTGTACTTTTTCGATAATTAATTATTTTTTACTGTTATTTTATTTTCATTTTACTTTTTTTTTTATTCTTTATCAAACGAATGGCGCAGTGCATTTGTGAAGCGCCTGCGCTTGAATTTGCGCGATACAAATAAACAGAGAATAGAATAGAATAGAATCATCTGTCCATATGTGGAAGTGCTAACATACATGAATGCATACATACATACAAATATAGAAAATGACTTACTCCGGGATACAAGATGCTGTTGTTGAGAATGACGCTCTTGTTTTTCATATCTGTCATGACTGTCGTCACTTCTCTCCCATACATGATCATCGTGTGATCGACTGTTTCTTCTTCTGTGAGGCTGAAAAATTATTTAAGTGAATGTTTAATACTTTTCCTTGCTGTAAAATTAACCCTTTATATTATAATCTTGAGTTTCAACAAAAACGGTTTTATTATTTGCTCGACCAATCCGCTTAGTTAGCAGCAGCGGGGAAATTGATTCTAGACCGAGGTTGCATGTTCTCATGACTAGCAGGATCGTGGAACGTGTCGCGACTGTGGTTGGTCTGACTTGGTCCGGTGTTTTACCTGCAGCAGAGCTTGCTACAGTATGATGATCCTGAATAGTTTTTTTTTTTATTCTTTTTTTTTATTCATTTATTGAGCACCAACATAAGTATTAAACTTAAACAACAGAAAATAACCAAAACAACAAGAAAAATATAGTACCAAAATTTCAAAATAAGAAAAAATCGATCAGTTGAGAAAGGTATAAGGTGCCCAAAAGGTTCGTCCGAAGGGAATTCCTTCCCGCTTAATGGACAACCTATCGGCAGGCAACCCATCTTCGTACGACGAACCTTCATACTGCGGCTTGTTGCGAAACTTCTACCGCACACACACACACTCATGAGGTGTTCCCCCATTAGGGTCCGTTGGAAGTGCAAGGTCGATGGCCGTATGTCCGATTGTGAGCTCATCACACTCACTCCCCTTTCTTTCGGTTGGAGCTCTGGGGGCATAAATTCGATGTAGTTGTAGTAGCTAGATGCACTGTGTTTTGTATCCCGGCTAAGCTGGGCCAGGATACTCGTAATACTCATCTTTCCAAGTTGCCGCCTGTCTTTCCATGATGTCACCGGTCATTCCCAGTTGCCAGAAGGTCTTTCCCGAGAGTCACCCGGTCTTTTCTGGGGGTCAAATGGCCAACGCCTCAAAAATGTGTATACAGACTCCTGAAGAGCTTTTCTGCGGAGTTATCTTTCTCTTTCCTTTTGCGTTGGCACAAAATCTTTATGATTTTGTGCATCACAGTGTGTGATGCAGACTTAACCTCATGGTGCTTATAGGGTTCCTAGAGTATTACAAATCGAATAAGTGGTAGGTAGCAAAGCATTTAAAATACAAAAATAATGATGGCTCTCTTTATTAATTTTGATTTAGTTAAAAGGACTCAATTATCTGTTGAATTACAATATCATTATCCTAGTCTGTTTAAAAAAAAGAGATGAAATCATTAAACAAAATTTTGTTGATCTTTCACTTTATGGGAATGAAATAGAAAACTCTCAAGGGAGTATTTAAAGAATGAATATATTAAAAATAATTCTGTAGCCTTGAAGTAGGGGCAGTGCGGTCAAATTGAGTTTGTCCAAAGGGTGTTGCGGGAAAAAAAGGTTGAGAACCAATGACTTAAATGTTTGATTAAATTAGAAAAAATATACATCAAATCCATCAAGTTCTGTTCTAAGACACAAACAATAAAACGAGAAATAATATCAACAATAAGGTACAGAAATATATTTGAAAATTAATAGAATATTTTGATAATTTTTCTCACCACTTGATTATCCGATGTTTTTTTTTCTGTCCAGAAGACCAATATAGTCTTCAACCTGCCAAATCCCGTTTAAGAAACTCAATAATTAGAAATTCTTTATCAGATCAATACTAATCTAAAACATTTTGTTCTAACCGTTTTGATGCGACAAGTTAAATGATCTTTTTCTGAATTCAATCCTCCGGAACTGGATAAAGGAGGAGTTAATGTAAAAAAGGGTAAAATTATAATCCACGACAGTAAATGCTTTGGTTTTTATTACATAGTAGTTCTGTAAAGAACTAAGCTTAATGCAGCACCAAGAATAAGGGCGTTTATAAAATGGGTAAACTAAACATAATTACCTGAGCAATTTTCAAGATGTTCTCAATTTCTGTCTCGAGATCTTGAACCAAGAAAATTAGTTGCTCTTGGCAACTGATAGCATTGATAAACAAAACCAATAGTTTTGTGCAGTTGTAAAATAGATTAAATCTCCCAGTACATTTGTTTGATCGTTCTATCATTGTAAATTTAAAACAGATATCTCTTGCAGCTGATGCAACTAAGTCTGCATAGTATTCACGTATCAATTTAATCTGTCAATAAATCAATTGGTCCAGTGAATGAAAATAATTTAAGTTTTTAATCAAAATGCTTCAAAAGTACTGATAATGAAAGGACTATAAACTACAGTGGTACCTTGACATATGAGTGCCCTAATATATGTGATTTTTGAGATACGAGCCACCAAGTGAGCGATGATTTCTTTTAAGATAGGAGTAACATTCAAGATACGAGGAACGTTCGAGATACGATGAACATTTGAGATACAAGTAACATTTGAGATACGAGGAACTGAATAATCAGCCTCTGCATGGAAGAAGCTGTGGACTGAAGCTGTAGTCAAAAGGACCTTTGAAGGATTCGAGCCCGAAGTGTCAGTGGAGGAAGAGATTGTGTCTCTGGGAAAATAAATTGGCCTGGAGGTGGATGAGAGAGACAGAAACGAGCTCATCGAGGAGTTAGAAGAGTTACAGTCGCAGCAGTATACGAAGGTTCTGCAAGAAATTGGTTTTGAGGTGGAGAAAGTTATCGCTACATTTGAGATAAAGGAGATCTTGGGAATGTGGGAGAAAGTGTCACAGTTCATGGAAAAGAAACCCCCCAAAAATTGGTATAGAAAGCAAACAAAATTTACTTTATTCAACATTTCCATAACTTCTTGAAAAGATTCATTCAGCTGGAAAGCAGTTAAATTATTAATAGGATAGAGAGCAACCATAACTTTGATTTTGTGGCACAATGATTTCACCATGAAACAAAGATGCTATATCTCCTTGAGGGGTGGTGAGGCCATTCATTTCTCCTGAAAAATACTCAGGATGCTTTACAACATAGATCTCATCTATTATCAATATGCATGTCCTTTCCAGCTGGTTCAGCTGGCTCTCCCGAAGGGTTAAATAAGCAGAATTGTCCAGCCCACTCTTTTCATGAACTCTTCAAGTCCATTTTCTTAGGGTGTTTATTGATGGCAAGCATAAAACGTTGCTTTCTAATATCTTAGAGTAGGTTGCAGAACTTATCGAATAAATAAGATATGACCAGATAATCATCAACTGTGGCGAATAAATCAGAGCATGTTTATTTACACCTATTAGATTTAGTTGTTCGAGAACAAATTTTATTTGTTCGTATTCGACATTGGACTCATCAAAAAAATCAAGAATTTTTTTATTTGTGTTTTGTTTCAATTTTTAATTCTTCAACAGTTTCCTCATACAACTGCTCTTCACAATATTTCAGGTGTGCTAATAAGTTTAACAACTGTGTCATTTTTTTACCAACAAGATCCTTCTTGAAAGATTTTGGCATTTTTTCTTTTCTATGATGAGCTGTAACATCAATTTTCAGTAATTGAAAGTGATGATTTGATAATTGCAGCACCATCATGATTTTCCTATACAATTATGTGCAAGATGTTGTCTATAAAGTGCAAATGATAGTCAGATAGCATTGTTATTTCAGCTTTAAATCTGTTCTCCAATTCTTTCAATGTGCAGTTACTTATAGCATCACTTTCAATAAATGAAACTTCTAACTCTTCCAATCGTTTTTGTTGATATTCTCGACGCACTGACGATCAACATTTAGAAGTTGTTATAACCTGTTTGGGTTTCGAAAGATAAGATGGTGCATTGAGAAAAACACTAGGCACTTCATCATCTTGCAACTTTTTTTTAGTCTTGCAGGTTTATTACTTTCAGACCGTCTTTTCTGCAATCGGGATTTGTTTGTGTCTTTTACATCTGATACAAAATCCGTTGGTAAAAAATGCAATGAACACATTTTCAAATTTTTACTAGGCACAAAACCATCACGAAGGTCAGCTCTAATCCATTTTTCACACAGATCTGGATTGTTTAATGGGAATGAATGAAAAGATAATCCTTTAGTTTTTTTGTTATCCATGCCGGCATATCCACTCTTGCAGCCATAAGCAGAACATTTATTTACCAATTTATTTTATATTAAAAAGCTTCAGACAATGAAACAAATCTGTCTATACTCTCTACGTATCGGTGGAGAAAACCTGCAGTCTTGGTCTCGTATACAATCTTCCCACCAGCAGTTCTCTGTTTGGTGTCTCTAAACCTTGGATCACTTGCAAGTCCTCGTGTCATCCGTCCAAATTTCAAGTCCTCTTCCGAGTAATAAATTTCTCCATCAAAAGCCGCAGATTCCTAAAATAAAAAATCATAATTCGCCAATTAGTCGGTCGATGGCTTTAAATTGTCATGTACACGTGCTCTCTTGTACATTTTCTTCTTACTAGTATGACATAATTGCAACATAGTTGCTGTTATAGTTGGAGTGGGTAATCCCGTTTGAGGAGTTACATCAACAAACTAAAACCGAATATGCAAGCTTCATCCGCTAGCCCTTTAGCTCCACCCGCAAAATTTGAAAAGGTTATTTCTGAAAATGTAGAGCAGCAGTAATGATATCAAAATAAGCAGGTTTAAACGATTGAATTTTGAAATCAAGTAAATGTGGACAATTATTATTTGTTCGTCACTTAATGTTTAATAATAGTAGAAAAAATTGAAGTGTTTCTAGTGGTATTTCATGGAATAGAAAAAAGAGCTTAGGTTTGGGTATAGTGTGTTAGTTTATTCATAAACTGTTTTGAGAAATATGGCCCTTTCTGCTAACAGCTCTAGATTCTCAGATTCCGAGTCAAAGGCACACTGTTGTAGGTATTTATTAAAGATTTCAAATATGTCAAAGTCGAACTAATGAAAAAAATAAACAAAATTAAATTAAAAATAAAGATTTCATTTCCAGCAATCATTTATGGTTAGTGACTTGAATTTGTCTCTGAAATAAATTCACTGATTACTGAAACAACTCATAACATTGACTTATATTTCATCACAGTTCACTTTTACTGATAATTGCTGAACTGACATATTTTCAGACAGTGGAACACTGTAGCCTTACATCGGGAAGGTAATATATGTCGTCACAGATAATATATACATAGAAATGAATCAGTTTACAAATTGGTAGTGAAATTAACGTTGAGCTTGGCATCCATGAATAATAATAATAATACATGTAAATATAGAAAATGATCTACTGTTGGGCATAATGCGTTATTGTTGAGAATTATGCTCCTGTTTGGCTTCTCCACATCCATCATAACAGTTCCAGTTCTCTGTCGTATTTAATCATCGTGTTTTCGAGTTTACAAAAACTGTGACTCTTATTGGGCGAGGCGGGCCGTGGCAGTTGCTGCCCTGCCTATCCTCACGTTGAGCTTGGCATCCATGAATAATAATAATAATACAGGTAAAAATAGAAAATGATTTACTGTTGGGCATAACACATTGTTGTTCAGGATTATGCTCCTCTTGAGCTTCCCCACATCTTTGATAGCTGTTGCCTCCTCTATGTCGTATTTGACATTCATGAAACTGACTACCTCCTCATTGTTGAGGCTGAAAAATTATTTAAGTGAATGTTTAAGACTTTCCTTGCTGTAAAATAAACCCTTTTTATTATAATCTTTAGTTTAAACGAAAATGTTTTATTATTTTTTATTTTATTTTAAAATAAAATTTTCATGGCTTGCTTAAAACAAGTATACAAATAATTACCTATCACCTATCACACTCTCAGCAACAAACTTTTTGATTTTCTCATGCATTTCAGCATATTCGGTAGACATGACTTTTCCGAATTTGTAGGCTTTCTAGAAATAAAAACAAAGCCTTTAAAATTCAAAAATCACGATAGCTCTTTTTTAATTTTGATTTAATTAAACTATTCTAAATAATTTGATGTTACAAATTTTTCTAACATTTTTCAATTTATGCTCTAATATCCCTTCTATCTGGTTGGCATTCACGATGTTAACGCCTATCTGAAATTTGATAATAATTAGGCTAATTTAAATTAAATAAAAAAATTTTTCTTTTAATAACACTTGAAATCCAATCTTTTCAATTCTTCAGGTGTCCGAGACAAATTTAACTTTAACTTTTTTTTCCGATCATTTGTTTTTTTTTTATTAAATTCTTGGCACGGGCAATGAGCCCCTCGCCAGCAACTGAAAACGGCAATTTCAAAATTAAAATGAAAAATACCTATGGCAAAAAAAGAAAACAAAAATAAACAAATAAAAATACAAAATCCACTAAAACGCATATTTCTTTTGATCGAAAAAATCATCCATCAGAGCCTTGAAAGTAGCTAAATTGGGAGCTTCAACCACGTCTTCTGGAAGATTGTTCCAATATCTTACCACTCTACTCTATTGGAAAAGAAATGTTTTCGACAATCCCTGTGATTTATGCCTGTAACAAGTTTCCAGGAATGACCTCTTGTCCGTTGGTCTGGACATGGCATTAGTGCAGGACAATTGAAGTTCAAAAAGTATCCTCTCGTGATCCTGTACGTCATGATCATGTCAGCTCTAATTCTACGATAAGCCAACGATGGAACAACAACCTGTCCACGTAGCTCAAATACTTACAAGATCTGACCAGTTTTGTGGCTCGTCTCTGAATTTTCTCGATCTCTGCAATCAGTCCCAATCGGTACGGGCTCCAAACCTGTACAGCATACTCCAATTGAGATCGCACAAGAGACTTACAGAGTCAAACAAAAGCTTCTTCAGATAGGTGTTTAAAATTTCGTACAATTATTCCCAACAACATGCCAGCTTTTTTTGTTTTTGTCAAAATGTGCTCTCTGAAACTCAACTGGGAATCAACAATTACTCCAAGGTCCGTTATTGAACTGACCACAGGAATGTTATAAGTCTGTCCTCCTGAGTCTCTAAGCATGTAATCAACAGACTCAGAATTTTCCCCAATTCTCAAAAGGCAGCATTTACTGATGTTGACATTCATGCGCCACTTCCCGAACCATTCCATCACGTGGTTGATATCTTCTTGTAACGTCCATGAATCCTGTGGGCATCTCAGATCTCTAAAAATCTTTGCATCATCCGCAAAAAAATACACGTTGTTACAAACACCCTGTAAGTCATTTATGTATATTATGAACAACAATAGGCCCAGAACGCTACCCTGGGGAACTCCGCTGGTAACCTCTATTGAATCGGAAAGCTTCTCATTCACTCTAACTGCAAAATGACGATTGACGAGGTAGTTCTTTATCCAGGTTAGAATCTTTGGATGAAGTTTATATCTCTTAAGTCTTAGTAGAAGGCAATTGTGACAGGATTCATGTAATTGTTACGCTTTTCTTAATATTTACGTATTAAGTAAATAATAGCAGACAACCTTAAATATGAATCTATGATCATCATGTGGTCAATTATCTCCTGCACGTCTCTTTTATACTGAGCTGATTGATCACATCTTCCGGTCTGCAAATAATAATTGTGGCGAGCTGGTTGTATAGCTGTAAGGCCTTTCGACATCAAGACAGGCAGTTTGAATTAAACCCACATCTGTAGAAGTGTAGGTAGAAGCCTGATTTATTAATACACAGGTGCAAAATTACCTCCTACATGGGGCTGTGCCTCTGGAATAATTATAGTGCTGCAGATCCAGCATGTATTTTTTGTTGATATTCTCCTTGCCTTCTCTTACTTCCTTCCACACGTCAAGGTTTGTTGAGAGTAATACCTGCTTTTGTTCCTGAGAAATAAATTTATACAAATATGAGCGATTATTTTTTGCCTCTTTTTGCAGGCCTAAAATTTCTAAATATTTGGCAGAAAAAAAATCTTATCCCGGCTCTGCTTGACTTCAGGTCCGGTTTGTCTGAAGATCTTAAAATCACAGCCCAGCCTTTCTCCATCAACAACTGTATATGGCAACATGTCTAAAATAATAGTATTCATGATACTTTTATCAATTCGTTTAACGATAGGATTTTCATCAGACCAGAACTGCGTGTGCTCATATAAGTGTAAAATCGTAGGTTGAATATAATTATGAAGTTTGTGTGATTGAGATTCATCCAGTTTGGCTTTCTTGGCAGCCCTTTGGTTGGAATCATGTTCTGCAACTCGTTTCAAATATGAAGAATTAGTTGCTCGATGACATTTTTCTAAATGTTTTTTATGTCCATGAACAGTTTGATGAGCAAGTTTGTCACTACCTAGAGAGTATAATTTGTTGCAAGATTAACAATGAGCTAATATTCGTCACGAGATATAAATTCCATAAATTTCTTCCACATAGCTACGAAACACGACACGAGCAGATAAAGAACGTGGTCGAAAGATTCAAAGATGTCACCACATTTGAGGACTTCTCTTCTAAGATCATTCTCCCTGGACATCCCAAAGGTAGTAATTGTAGTTAGTTGTGCCTTCGTTCTTTTTCCACGTTATTATCATCATTGTTGCTGTTATCACACCTTCTCGTGTGTTGTTGTTACCACACTTTATCATGTGTTGTTGTTGTTATCACACTTGAACATGTCTTGTATGTTGCTTTTGTCACACTTTCTCATGTGTTGTTATCACACTTTCTCGTGTGTTTTTGTTATCACACTTCCTTGCGTTTTAACAGCAAAACAAAAGTTGTCAAACTTTCTCGTGATGATCATGGAAAGTAGTTTTTTCGATCACAAATAACAAAATGATTTCATATTTAATTAATCGTGAGCCGTAATAAACATCTTGTTCGCAAATCCACTCAGACTCCAGCGGATCTACGATAGCACACGAGTTGGATGAACAGGCCCTTCCACTTCAGGAAATTCCGAAATCAAATAAAGGTTTGTAGTTGATAATAATGATGATAATGTGTTCATAATGCTATTTTTATTGATAGAGATTATATAATATATATATATATATATATATATATATATATATATATATATATATATATATATATATATATATATATATATATATATATATATATATATATATATACATATATATTCCTTTTTTAATATTTGTATTATTGTCATTCCGTTCTCAATGTCTCTTTTAATAATAAGTTTGCTCGATTGACTAATTTAATCGTCAGTGCTGAATGATGATGATAGTAATGATGATGATGATGATGATGATGATGATGATGATGATGATGATGATGATGATGATGGTGGTGGTGGTGGTGGTGATGATGATGATGTCAGATAGTTGGTTTCTAATGGTCAATTATTAAATTCACAAATTAAGAGCAACTGCTCCAGGGTCGACTCATTATGAGATTAAAATATTGTTTGCATGTAATAATAATAATAATAATAATAATAATAATAATAATAATAATAATAATAATAATAATTTATAATAGCATTTGGCAGTTTGCAGGAGGTTTCAGCTGCTATGTAGCTTTTTAATAAACTTCTTGGCTAGTTTTTAAAACCAATAGCAGTAGCTTTTAGTAAGCAAATTTGTTCAACTACAAGCTGTTGAGATTAATTTGTCTGTGACACGATTTAAGTTCTTATTTTACGACTACTTGTTATCTTTGCGAACTTATGATTATTATTATCTTTGGTAATTATGACTACTTATTATCTTTGGTAATTTATGACTATTATTATCTTTGGTAATTGACGACTATTATTATCTTTGGTAATTTATGACTGTTTCTCATTTGGAAATTAGTTTTTGTTGAAAAACATTAAAGTACCTGTTTACACATACCTGTTATGTTTGTTCACCGCCGACCTAAAAATAGACCACCGATTCTCGGAAAAATTCCACCTGTCTTCCTGGACGGCCCCGCTCGGAAGTCTGCGTCGGAAAATCCACTCAGAGTAGTAGTTTCACTTTCACAATAGACCCGTTGCCTTTTTCAGCTGCTATACTAGGTTGGTTCGTGCCTGTCAGCTAGCTAGCTGTGTGTTTGATAAGCAGCTTGCATACTGTTGAACGGTTAATTTATTAATACATGTTTTGTTCATTTGTGGTTTATTTTTGTTCAACTTCACCTGCCTGTCAGCTGATGGCTTAGATTTATTTTTAGAAACTTCGAATAAACTACTGAGTTTGTTAAAAGTGATCTTTGTTCGGGATTTTGATTTTTGTTTTCGTTGATCACCGCGCGTGTTTGCTTGTGTGGCATAAGAAAGTCTAAGGCAGATTTTTCGTTTCTAATTCAGTTGGCTGGTGTGCGAACTAAAATAAATTTGGTTTCATACAAGTGTTTCAGCGCATTTCATCCACTGTAGATGATTCATTACATCCACTGTAGATGATTTATTACATCCACTGTAGATGATTCGTCCGACTTGTGATTGTTTTGCTTCTACATGTCTTGTGTGAGTGTGTTCGTGTGCTCGTGTGTGTAACTAACGATGGACACTTGAACCGAGATGAAATGTGTACTTTAATATTTAACATTTGCATGCACTTGTATTATTATCACTTACCTTTTACCTCACGATCATTATCATCACAATCCCCTATCTATCGATCTTTCCATCCTTAACTGCCTCCGATTATTTGATCGTATGTTTCCTACACCTTCCACAGAGGCCCGTCTTGCGCAACTTATAAGCAGATTAATCCCTTCTTGTATAATTTTTTTTATTATTATTATTACTATTATTATTATTATTATTACCGTTACAATAATGGCCAATTCTTTGTGACGACCGGATAGGTAAAAGTAGATGTATATTGAACTGGAGGAGGAGTACGCCCGGTTGTGCCGCTGAGTCGCGGAGTTGCTGGAAGGGAGCCGGGAGGAAGTGATGTTCGGTTTGTTTGCCGGTGTTGAATTTAGTTAGGTTCATATCCTGGATATACACATATATACATATATATTTAGAGAGGTGAAGGTCATTGTCTCCATTTTAGCACAGTATTTATTTCTTCTCAAATTATTAAAATAATGCGAATTAGAGATGTTTGATTGAGAAGTTTTTTTTATTTTATTTCGCATTTAATGTTTATTAGTCTTTTATTAGATGTTTAGAAATTAGTATTTTTTGTATGTTTTTCTTCTAACATTATCTAACATTTGTTTACTTTATTATCGATTATATTTGTAAATTTCCAGCTGCTACGTGAACTGAAAGGAATATACTTAATTGTTATTATTGTTGCAATTAGCATAGTCAACTTTGTTAGATATTAATAGATCTCATAATAATCTAGATTGGGACGGGTTGGTCTGCTTGTGGTGGTCGTTCTCGATCCATATTACACGTCACGACGTGCATTTTTTTTATTCTTTAAATTTTCCGGCGAAAAGTACTCGTAAGCGTATCTTTAAAGTTAAATAAAATTTTTAAATGCTTTATTTTTATCAGCTGGTAGTAGTTTTAATTTCGCGTACAGTAAAAGTCCCGAAGGGCGGACACCCACGGGGAGGAGCGAAAGTGTCCGCTTCTCGTGTCTGTCCGTTCTTCGGGGACAGGCTACAATAGGCCAGTAACAGATTTAAGAAATTCCGTTCCTGAAAAAGTGTCTGCTGCTCTTAAGCAGCTCTCTTGAGGGCTTTTACTGTATTTCAATTTTTTTATAAATAGAAATAAATTAGTGAAAGCATTGTAAAAACTAAAAAGAATAGCTAGTCGAATATGCCAAACTTCTGGATTCGATCCATTTTATTTACTAATAATGCAGTAAAATATTTAATAGATCTCACGGTTATTCAGGGTGTCTAAGTAATTATGCAGTAAATAGAAAATTTACTGTTTTTATCTTTCAACTTGCATCAAATTCTGACCAGAGATTCTGCATAGAGATTAACTTGCATTCGTTCTTTGAATCACTAAATCGTACAATTCTTTTTATGCACATTTGTTAGTATTAATTCTTTAGTTGTTGTCACACCGTTATTTGATTGGTCGTAATATTGTTGTTGTTGTTCCCCCAGTCGTGTGTTCATCTTCCTTGATTGTTGTTTTATAATTAGATCTAATTAGTCTTCATTAGTTGATGAAAATCTTATTTTTGTTTTATCCTCTTCGTAATTAGATTACATAAATAATATATTTTTCATAATTAGATTGCATAAATAATATATTTTTCATAATTAGATTGCATATATAATATAGTTTTAATAATTAGTTTGCATAATTAATATAGTTTTCATAATTAGATTGCATAAATAATGAATTTTTTATTATTCTATTTTTAGAATTATATGAATTAAATTATATTTTTCATAATTAGATTGGTTTAGAATATACATTCCAATAATAATCCTTTCAATTGAACTCATTGTTGAATAAAATTTCAAATTAATTTTATCCAGGTTTCTTGTACATTTAAATTGATTATGATGATAATAATAATAATCATTTAAATAGCTATTAATATCTAATAAATAGTGATAATAAAATAATCGAAATTGAAATAAAAAATATTAACGTCTCTTTTTTTTTTACTTTCCAGCCGACGTCTCAGCCACCCTCCACAGGAAACTGTCAACAAACAAACCAAAGAAACCTCCCAGCAAGAAATAACCCCCTCATCACCATCATCATCATTCCCCGTCCTGCTCCCCCTCTCTCTCCTTCCCTGATTGTCTCAACTTGAACTTTAGCAGATTTTCTTTTTTCATTTATTTTGTCTGTTTTTTTTCCGGATCAATTGATTTAATTTATGTACGACATGGAATCAAATTTTCCCTTCTAGGTAGTATATATATATATATATGTATGGTACGTGTTTCACTTTCACTTTTGATTTTTATTTTAATTCTTCCATTGGAATTCCTCGACACCTTTACGAGCATGTTCTGTTTTTAGTCGATCGACGTCCGATTCTCTGCACCAATCACGACATTTCCTTTTCGTTTATTTTGATCGCAAAAAATGTTCATAACAAAAACACAAATAAAGATCTCGTTTTCTTCTATGCGCCCTGGCGCGCCACAAATTTAATATGGTCACCCCGATGCTTGGTACGTCTAGATGACAACCGCTCCAAATTTGTGGTCATCGCCTTTTAAAGAAATGATGATAATTAAATGGAAGTTGATAATGCTGCTCATCAGCTTGCATGAGAGATTAAGATAAATGGCCTTTGCAAGGTCGGATGGACTAGAATCGGTTGTGGGGGAAATCATTGAGAATCAAACCTAGCATTAATAGAAACTTGATATGAAAGTTTTTCTGTTTAAATATTCTTGGTTTTTATTATTTAATGTTTTTTGCTAACCACGCTTTTTTAAACATTATAAGCATATCTGATATTCAAGTTTAATTTATTCTTCACTCAAGTTGAAATCTTTATATTTTGTAAAAACAGCTCGCTCAGAGATCTGATGAAAGCTTCTCTTGATGTCGTCTGATTTGTGGAGCTGTTCTTGAACTGGGCCTGATGTGGAATAGACATGGTATCATAAAATCCATATGTAGCATAGACACAATATCATAAAATCCAAATGTAGCGTAGACACAATATCATGAAATTCATATATAGCATAAACACAATATCATAAAATTAATATGTAGCATAGACACAATATCATAAAATTCATATATAGCATGGACACAATATCATAAAATCCATATGTAGCATAGACAGTACACGATATCATAAAATTCACGTGTGTAACATAGACACATCATCATAAAATCTTTATGTCACATAGGGACAGGGACATCATCAAAAAAATTAATATTTGATAGAACTCATGCCTTTTAAATATCACCAAACTGCTATCAGTATATACTGATAAATAAACTTTGATATTGGCCAAATTTAGATAAGCAAGCAAGCTTGATATAATTGAATTGTTCTGTATTAATATTAATATATGTTCCTAATTAAGATCCCATGTATAATGGGAATCTTATAACAGCTCAGATTGGACTTACTGTCGTTATTGTTGAATGTAGTTGGTCGAGTGACAGTGTTTGAAGGGCTTCAAGGAGTCTGAAATGAAATTTGTTTAAAGCCGATAAAGCACATCTAAGTCACACTTGGCGATTCACAAATTAAAAAAAAAACGTGGATAAGAAACAAAACTGGGATTAGCATAATGAAGACAAAGCAGGTAGTGTGCTATCCGTCGATTCATTTTTATAAACATGGGAGTGGGAGTATTATCTCGACGGAGTCAGATTCAAACTAACCATCTACAGAGTAAAGACCAACCACCCAGAGACGTAGCTAGGGGGCAAGCTGCCCCAGGCACCAGACAGAAAGAAACGACTATAGTTTCCTTCCTTCATTAGAAGTGGCTCCGACAACCCCTCTCCCCCGGTCATCGGGTTTGTTTAGGAGGGAAAATGAAATGAGGGTTTCAAAAAAAAATTTTGAAAAGTGGCTCTGACTATCTCCTGGTCATCAGGTTTTTTGAAAGACAGCTGGGATGTTGTAGGGGCGCATTCATTAGGCCAAAAACTCTAGCTACGCCACTGCAACCACCCTTCCAACAGCATGATATACATCATAAATGTTCTGAATACTTTAAACCTCTAATTTCGTAATTTCACATATCTTAAACTTTTCTCGTATTTTCTCATTCGACTAACCCGTTTAAATTATTATTAGTAAGTGTTTTCTTGAAAGCTTCTTTCAGCAGTTGGACGATGGTGTTGCACGCGACGGCATCGACCGTGTCTGCGTTGTTCTTGACGAGTACGTCATCGTACAGGCGACATGACACCTCGACGAAATCTGTCGAGAGATTTGCAGATAAAACTTTTGCCATAAATTAGTTTTTAATATTTTAATCTTCCAGAAAATTTTGAAAGTCTATATTAACACATAAATTAGTTTTTAATTTTTTCAACTTCCAAAAAATGTTGAAAGTCTATATTCACACCCTTCTCCCCACGAGTAAGAAGCAACTGTCCACTCTGAAAAAACTAAATACATTTTTTAAAAATGTTCTCATCCCATTAAATCATTGCCACCTTTTTTATTATCAAGCATTTGATGAAAAGTGATAATGTGATTTTTATAACATTCAAAAGTTAAACAGCACTGAACCTTTCAGTATGCAAATGAGTACGACCGTAGAGCTGAAGACATGAATGGGAACTGCTTCGTGGGTTTTGAAGTGGATTTTTTTCAGGAAAACACTTTGAACTTCTTGTGCGAGAAGTTTGCTTTTAATGTTGATTTGATAAATTAAATTAGTTTTTTTGTGTTTGCAATTGATTTTATCCAACATGTTCATGAAAAGCATTTTGTACAAAACTTATTTAAAGCAAAATCTAGGGTCTTCACCTCAAACCAATAGTCCAAAACTGTGCATTCTGGCTCACAAAATAAGCAATATAAGTCTAACTAATATTAGTAAAATGTTGAATTAGTAACATTTGGCAAAAGTCACAGTACAACGAAAATATTCCAAGATTAAGCAAAATGGTTAAATAAAAATAATACTAACTTTGTGTAAGAGTTTAAGAATTCCATCATGGCTTTCCCTGTAATGCAGCTCATTTTATCCAAAGCTGTAAGAAAATAAACTTTATTTTATGGAAGTAATTAAAAAAATATAATTCATTCATTTAAAAATTAATTTGTTCATTTATAAATTATAATTCATTTATAAAATCATAATTCATTTTCATTCATTTAGAAAACAATTCACTAGTATTCTGAGCGAGGCAATCGAAGGCTTGCTGGAGTTTTCTCTGGAAACATGGCTTGTCGTAACTGGAATGTTTCAAAAATCTTTCGGCTTTTGTGATGTTGTCAATCTTTTCTCTGAAGCAGTTAAAACTGTTGACAGAATAACATATGTTATTGTTGAGAAATGATGTTTAGAGATGTTGAGAAATGAGAATTTAGTAATAAGCAATCTCAAATGCAGTGACAAAAAAGCTGTAAACTTACTAATCATAAATGTATGATAGTGGATCTTCTGGCTGGAGCTCAGATAGTTCCAGAAGTAAATTTCTCATGGAAATATTAGCTCCACATTTTTCTAGTAAACATATGACAAATAACAAATTAAATGACTAGGACCAGGTGACTAGGACGAAAGAATGACTAGTAGACTAAGAGTCTAGTGTCTAGTTAGTCACTAGACTTGAATAGACTTTAGACTTTTTGAGACACTACTACAGTTACTACACACTGCAACATAGAAGAAGAAGACTGGTTAGTAGTAGAGTTTAGTTAAGTAGACATAACTATACTCAATAACTTTTAATTAATTGCAAGCATTTTCATTGAATTCACCGTGCAAGCATATTAAATTAAAATGCATTAAAATAGCTTACCCAAAAAATGCAAATCGTTTTCAACATTCGTTTTTCTCTTTTCGCTCGACATGCTTTCAGTGTTTATTTGTGGTTGTCATAGACACCAAAGAATAAAGCAACAACTATTTATTTATGTCGGAACATGCTGTTTATCTCACTTATTATCGTTTTTGTTGTGCCATTATAGACTCCTGATCTACGATCGCTTCGTTTCTATCAGATTTGCTTTAAGCCAGAGTAAAGTTTAAAAATGGGACGATTTAAAACTCCAAAGCAAAAATCGTTTGCAAAATTAGCTAAAGTGGCTAAACAACAGTCTGATTCGAAATCAGAGATGGATACTGCTTCAGTAGTCAGTATATCAGTCTTATTTTTTTTATTTTTAAAAATTGTTGTTTAATGCTTATATTATTTATTTGAATAGTAAAAGTTTATTTTAAATATTGATCTCTATTGTTTTGTTATTATTATTATAGAACATTTTTAATATTTCATCAATTCAAACTAAATTTAATAATACTAAAGAAAGATGATTAAAGAGAAGATTATGACCAAAAAACTCATAAACTCTTCAGATTGAGATTTTAAAAATCACTTTTTAATTTAAAAAAAATCTTTTTGAGTATTTTTTCAATTATTTATTTTGTTTTTAAACACTAGAAATCGCATAAGCGTTCCGTTTCTGTCAGCGGAAGGTCGACAAAATCAAAAAGCATTTTTGAAAAACTTGATGTTGACATGGAGTCTCTGACAAAAGACCTTGAAGTGGCAGTAAAAAATCAACTTTCTGGTAACAAAAGTCAATCTCTTATAGACGGTGATGATGGATATTTTGACACCAGGAGCGTCGTTACAAGCAAATCAATGAAAGGGCTCGGTTTAAAGAAAAAAGAAAAGCTTAAATTTAAGAATCAAATTTGGAAGAAAAGTATTTATATTTTTTATTTGTATTATATATTATATACACATCTATTCTTATAATTAGCTAAGTTTTTGTCTGTAACTTGATGTAATTTTGATATCGCTGCACTTATTTTAATGAAGTTTGCCATGCTTATTCAGTTGTTTCTGCTGATTAAGAAAATAAAGTAATTTTGTAGATTTAAACATTTGTGTGGTTTTGTTCATGCTTGTTTTCCAACAGGCTTTGATGCTATTATAGACCTATATAGCTATTGTGATATACATCTGTGGTCAAGTGGAGTTAAAAAATAAAATAATTATTTGTATTATTTCTGATTTTTTAAACCTAACTATTTTATTTAATGATCAACCAGTAATATGACGTGTTTATTATCATATATCTTTCAAATAAATTTTGATTTTTTAAATAAATCCTACATATCTCTGTAAAGGAATTGCGCGTTTCTTAAAGAACGATTAATTTGTGGATTGTTTTTTTTTTTAAGAGGTTGACATAATAGAAAATCAATTGAAAGAAATGAAAGCCAAAAAGAAAAGAAAAGCAACAGTTGTTGTTGGGGATATGAAGCCACTGGAAGATGCCCTTCCAACTCTCGAATGGTTAAATAACAATGCTGCTGCCAAGAAGAAACCACCGTTAGTCTTTTTAATTCTTTTACTAGCTTTCTAATACAGAATTTCTTGTCGGTATTTTTTAATGTTATTAAGTTGTGTTTATTTAAACATATTACAAAGATTGTTGGTGATTTGTTTGTTTTAAAATTTGTTACTATTTTCTGTATTATTTGAGTTTTTGTCAAATTTTTATTTCAGCACTACAAAGCCAAGAAGCATTCAAAAAGCCAACAAAATTAAAAAACAGAAGTAAGTATAAATTCTTTAAAAAAAATTAAGTATGTTGCAGTGTGAATTCCTAAACTTTTATGCAAGTTTAGTTGTTTTTAGAGTGAATTCTTAAACATTTAAATAAAATAAGTTTATTATGGAGCTAACTCTTCAGCTTTTATGTAAATCTAGTATGCCATAGAGTTAGTTCCTAGTGCATTTGTCTCCTTTGGCATCCTAGAAGCTTTTTGTAAATGTTCTAAACCATGAACTGTTAGTACTATGATTGTATTGGAGTGGGTTTTAAAAAGCCTGTTTTTACAATGCTTACATCAACTTGCCTTGTTGTTTGCCGTTTGTTTCATCAGATTTTCTAAAGCTTTCTTAAGGCTTTTCTAATGGTTGTAAAAAGTTCATTTTTTGCATGTAGGTGTATATCCGGTGACAATACATTGATCCGTTTTTAGATTTTTTTTAAATTTACACACTAAAAAATGAAAAATAATAAAAGATATAAAATTTAAAAAAAAAGACAATGCTTATATACAAATGTAATAAAAAGTGAAAAACTGTAAAAACTTCAAAATAATATTTAAGTGTAAGTAATAACATTTTTTGAACCAAACTTTCCACTTGGAAGATAAAAGCGTTTATCGATAGTCGAATATATATTTGCATATAAGTGTTGTTTTTTTATATTTCTTATTTTAATATTATACTTGCATGCAATGAAATAGCATTGATTCTTTTAACGTCGCCATCTGTTTATTCTTCAGGAACGACTTCGTAAATTTCTTCCAAGCCGTTCTCAAAGACCCGACTTACAAAGCTGATCCCATCGAAACCATAACGAAACACGTCAAAGAAACCATGGAAACGAATTAAATCTGTGTGTATGACGCTCTGTAAATACTTATGTTTGTTCTGAAAATGTAATAAAAATATGCAATGTGATCTACGTTATTACCTGTCAAGTAATAATTAGTTAACTGGAATAGAATCATATAAAACTCCAAGAAATCTTGGAGTTTTATATGATTAACATGGTCTTTTATGAAACAAAATGATTCTAATTACATATTTATCGACTGAATTAATGCTATAGGTAGTAATTTATCAAGGTAACTCTCCATAGGTTGCCAATTCAATGTTTGTAATTCATACAAAAATCAAATTAACCTGTTATTGGAGTAGAATATGTAATTCTCAGGATATTATATGTGCAAGTGATCAATAATTTCACGACTACACAGCTTTGATGACAATTAGGTCCATGTAGAACTACAATATGTTGCAATCATACACATTAAGAAGTATATCATAATAAAGTGCATTAAGTCTTAAGCAAGTTTTCCATTGCATATGAATTATTTAAAACTGTACAGAATAAAATAAAAATGAATTAACAATGTAATTAAATTAATACAAGCTGTAATGAAGACCAGCTCAAAAACAAACAATACAATTGCAAAGTAACAACGATGACTTCAATAAAAACAAAAATCGTGAGACTGTAGCGCTAGTTATAAAGATGTCTAACTGGACACTGACATTAATATTGTTAATTTATTAATATTGTATCTATGACATTAACATTACCATCACTAAGAGAGGGATGTCTGAGAAATAAATGATCATACAATTGAAATAAAACATAGATGCTAATAGGAAACAATACAACATTGTGGTGGCATGTTAACGCTGACTATTCCAAAGACGATAATTAGTAGACGGATAATTTTAACTGCTTTCTAATCAACCATATTTTTGAAACGAGGAGCATTTGAATGGTATCTATTAATCAACCAAAAAGATAAACTGCTGCAATCATCCAGACATGATCATGTTTCGAATAACAATCATGTAATGTCGCTCTTTGAAGTCGAGAAAAAGAAAACACTGTTATGGAATCGATCTTTATTAAAACAAAATACAAAATAAAAAGACTTGAAAAATAAAACACGTTGTGTCATGTTGCGTCACCAGGGAGCTCGTTAAGTCGCAATCTACGAAACAAATTTCGAGTCGGGAAACAGCCGAATGTCGACTGCTTCGATGAGACTGTAAAGACATCTAAATTACTGATTGATAGTTTAAAATGACATTGTGTTCATGTATATGCTAACATTGTGTTCATGTAAATAAGATTGCCTTCGTGTATAATGACATTGTGTTCACGCAGAGAAAGAAATGGCACATGTTGAAAGATGAGCTTAAATTAATTATATTATATTATTTAAGAAAAAATTAATCAGTTATTTATAAACAATGCACAACGATATAAATCATAGTATTATGTCTATCATCTGACTCTCCTAAGATAATTATAAACAATTCTAGAGATGAAAAGATAAATCAAATTTCATCTTCGGTAATTTTTTATACACAAAAGGTACTCCCATTTTCCGACCTCGAAAATGTCCCAAAAATCCAATTGTAAAAAGAGGGACGTCAGTTGGGCTTGAAAAACAATCCGTCAGTGAAAAACGGTCGGGAATGAGAGAGAGAGACTTTTGAAGGGGGAGGTCGTTCATGTGGAGTACCACTGTACTGAATAAACGAATTACCGCTGATAAGACAATACAAAAGACATTCAAGTCAAGAAGCACATGCTGAACAAAAAACAGTAATAGCCGCTACGAATACAAACATACACACATGCTTATGCAAACATCTTTATGCTTTGAATATGCAGACACGAAGTAAATACGCAATAAATCAAAAGAAGCTTTCATAAGGGAACAAAGTGCCTGGCTACGATGAAGACGACAACGAAGATGAGATTCCGTAGGAGAGAAACTCTTGAATTTGGCACGAGTAGCGGTAGTAGCGTGTTCGTGATGGTTTTGATCTCGTGCGCCACGCACACGAACACGAAGCTCGTCACGATCAGGTTCAAGACCGGATACGACGGAACCAGGACCAGAACCCCGTGCGTGTCCGCGGCCAGCCATATGTGGTACTGGGCTATGAACAACTGTTGAAATGTTAAACAAAAGTATTGAATGTTTGAAACTATATTTTTAGAAGAACGCACAATTACTCTTCCTTTTTCGTTTATATTGCTGCTCAAATGGTATAAGTGGCCGTTGGCCCTGCTATTTGATAACGTGATACAATTTTTTACAGAAATATGCCCCAGCTTCCCTGTAAACATACATAATTTCTTATGTCTGTATGTATTTTATAACTTCATGTGATGCTGTTTTAGTTTTTAATCCATCATTTCTGACGGGCTACTTATATTTATCAATAAGTCAGCTCGAAACCATCAAATCAAGCAAGCAGCTCAGCAACTACAGCAGGGTCTATGACAACCATGACCATCTGCAACAGAACTTAAATTTAAGATTCCCAATTAATGATGGAAGACTAAACTGAACAATCTATAAAGATAAAGATTAGCATTGAAATAAAAAATTCTTCAACTAACCTCAAGAGATATTTTGCCAAACCATGCAAAAAAGGCACTGAATTTTTTCCTGGCACAACCCAGCATATTTCTTATTATTATGTAACACAAGATCTGTATTGAAAAAAAGAAATCGACACATTATTCCAATCAATAGAGAACCTCAAAACATTTTAACGTTGTCGTAAAATAAACATGCGAAGTCAGCGGAAAAATTATTTAATGGGTCTTTACATTTATGATGGCGTTTCTAAAACAACGAGATCCCAAAAAAATACTTCAACTCATACTCACCGGTACAAAGGCAATGTACGAATGCGTTTCATTGCACTGGTCTTTATTTTGACAGAGGCTTGTGAAGATGGCATAACCCTTAAAACGTGTCATCACATTGATTATTATTATTATTATCGTTTCATAAAATCTACTATTATAAAGATAATGTTTAAAAAAAATAACAAAAACTACTTACCACAAGGCCGCATAAAGATGCAAATATGGACACAAGTGTGATCTTCTTTGACGAGATCAAATCGCTTCCGTTTGAATCGTCGATCAGTCTGGCCTTCTTGATTGCCACGAGGATTAGAGAGAATATTAAACCATGGATGGAACTCTTGGAAAATAAATTATATGATGATTAATAACAATAATAATACTACTTTTAAGTACTATTGTTGGATTTAATAACTACAGAATCTCTCATAAAATAGTAATTTAAATAAGGCAACAATTACAAACATGGTTGCATTGCAAACCAAACAATCATTTGAAACATTGGCTGTAGAATGTTTTCAACCATTGGAATCAAACTTAGATATAATTACTACCACAAGAAGAAAAATACTTACGTATCGATCGAGACTCCATCTGAACCTCCACTCGTATACGGATTCATCTGATGATGCAAACAGTGGCTTCAAGAAGTACGAGAGGAATATCTTCTCGAAAAATACCTGACAAACAGAAAAAGTTCTAAATTAATAATCTACTTTTATTGAATTATTTTTTTTAAAATTCAAGTAGTCAAAACATAAAAATGACACAATCAAATAAATAAAATACTATTATCAGCAATTGTAAAGAAATACAATAAATAGAAATGTTTTTTACCTCAGATGAGTATAAGAGTGTAATGAAAGCTGTCAGTGCAATGATCTTAAAAATCAGCCAACAATAAGCTGTTGTGTTTCCTTCAATTGTGAAAAAGTGATGGTCAAATTAAAAACTACTAAATAGTAATGATGTTACATTAATTGGAGTTACAGATAGGAGAATTGTAATCATACAATAAATATCTTGTAAAAAAGATAAAAATTAATTGCATGATAAATCATGTAATTTATCAAGAAAATAGTGATAACACATACGTAGAATGTATAAAACTGAAAATAGCTTATAAAAAAATCATAAGACTTACGAGTAAATGATATCAACACATTAAGTAATACTTTAAAAAAAGTAAGTATACAAGCAAATAATCGATGCAATCACACGCAGTGAGGAGAAACAGTACTTCAAGCCACTAACCGTCACTTGTGGTTGAGCAAACCCTAGGCGGGGATGCCATGACGAAATAGATGATGACAAACCAGAACGAAACGAGGGGAACGAAGTAATAGAACTGGTAAGTCCGATTCATCGCCAGGCAGAGTAAAACTACCAGAAAGTTGAAACGCACAACCACCTGGTAGAACGAAGGATAACGACATTACTAAACGATACGATTGATTATAATTAGAGATGTAGTACTTGGTACTCGTACTCGTTATTCCACACAGTACTGAGTAGCAGAGATGTAGTACTTGATACTCGTACTCGAGTATGTTTTTCAAGTACTCGTACTCGATACCATGGTACTCATACTCGCACCCTAAGTACTCGCAACAACTCTGGTTATAATTGAATCCTATAATCAGACACTTGAAGCATAAGGTAGTAAATCAACAGTATTTTCATGAGCTAAGTTTAGAAAAAAGACTGCGGAAACTTCTGACCGTGCATAATCTGTGGAATGAGAAGTCGCCCTTCGTAAAGAAGTAAGCAAAGTGTCCGTACGCAGACAGGAAGAGATACGTCGACACCATGACCCTAGATCAATCAATAAACCAATCATACTAGATGACAAGCCAATAAACAATCAAGTTAAACATCACATTCACGTTACATGAAAATGTAAAACAGCTAATTTCTCGTGCTAGATGTATCTAAATGAATTTGATTAAATGTAATAAAGCTGTAAGCAACCTAATTTGCATATAGATGCTGAGAACCTTGCTGGCCCCAGTGAGATGATAGATGAGGATAACAATCTGCATCCATCCTTTCCACTCGTCTGTCTGGTTTCGGTTTAGCACTTGCATCTGCAAAGTAAAGTCCGATATGGAAAAGCCATAATAGACCAATAAAAAAAAAGTTTGACAATGTTTAACATGGCGTTAATTGTTAGACTTCGAAGCCACAAATCATTTTATGCAACTTTTACTCACTCGTGGGCCCATTTAGACACAACAATCAGAACCAGCCATTTATAGGCACCTACCCACACCCCTTGCAGACGCTGGTGACGCCGGCGAGATTCGAACCGCCGACTCTCAGGTCCACAGGCGAATGCCTTACCGCAATACCTCCAGCGCTCGCCCAATACCCTGCAGACAACAAGCAGATACACGCCACGTTCGTATCAACCAGCTAACACTGCAACAAAGTTAGAGAGAGCAGCAAAAACAAAAACATAAAATGCTGTGCGAACCTGCTTGGTGTTCTCCGTGAAGAAAAGTCCGAGGACCATGAGGTAAGTGAAGGGAAGGAAGAAGTTGACGTGTGTGTAATATTTGTTCTCTTTCATGAAGAACGTAGTCCTGATGGATGAAGAAATATGTTGTGTTTATATTTTCAACTTTATTTTTTTAATTTTATGATACTAGATTGTTGACGCAATCCCAAATACAGTAAAAGTCTGGTACAACCTAGATCTGAAAAACGGGAATCCGAAAACTAGGAATAGCGATACAAACAAGATTGACATTACTCGTGATGGAACCAAAAACTCAAAACTTCCACTTCGGTTACTTTGATCTTCGATTAAATAAACAGTTCTATACTTTGATATTATTTAAACTATACATCATAACCGTCATAATAAAAATCGGCCAACAGTCTCAAAAGTCTAAAATTAATATTTAAACCAACCTGTCGCAAATGAAGAAATAAAAAAGAACCAATCCAAGCCTGGCGACACAACATACGACCGTATAAAAATCTAAGACGTCCGAATCTTGTTGACCGGAAGACTGGTGGAAAGAAGACGGGTGGTGGATAAACGGAGACGGAGGAGGTGACGGACATTCCAGAACGAGATCGCAAGCATCTTCGTCCTTTCCCTCTTGGATCTGATCGGAAATCTCATGAAAGGTTGTAGAAAGATAAGCTGTATTGTCTACTCCACCGGCATCTTCAACCCCTACGATACTACTTCCTTCTTGTCTGATGATTACAGGACTCGCATTATCCTTGATTTCGGTCGAAGAATAATTCTGCTTGGCCTCCCCGGTGGAGTTGCTACCCGTGGCGACGAACCGCCCGCAACCGTTCAAAACTATCTTCCCGTTCCTTCTCAGGAAAGCGTTGTTGACCTTCCGCGAGAGAGACGTCAGACGCCGGCACGCCGTCATGACGACCGCCACGACCGAGGACGCGCCGAATATCGCCGCGAGCGCGATCTGGAGGGCGGTGGGGTTCTCCGGGTTGGTGCAGCAGCTCCCGTCGTCGAAGTTCATGTAATTGTTGCAGAGCATGTTGAGGAGTACTTGGATGTCCCATTCGAGAGCCCCGGACGACAGGTGCAGCCCGTCACTGCCGCATTCCTCTTCCAGATCGTCCAGTCCTTCGTCTTCTGCGCGTACTTGCGAGGTCGTAGAAGTCTGAGACTTAACCTCCGGCCTGGAGTTATTCAAACCGATTTTGCTCAAAGTCTTTGCCGAATTTGTGGCGGAAGAAGACGGCGATTGTGTTGTAGTTGTAGGCTTTATTGGATCTACAAGATTTTAAATTTACGAGTCACCTTTAAAGCTTAAACAGAGACGACTTTTGAAATATAAAAATACATTCACACCTGGTGGAGAAATATCAGATCCCAGAAATCCTTGACCAATGAGAATGGAAGAAGACCAAATATGAGCTTTGCTTGATATTCTAAATATAAAGTATGCCAACAATGATGAGCAGATTGTCAATTCAGGTTTGCAAACAATGAAAAACATTAGTGATTCATAAGGAGATTATACACACACAGACATCTGGGATGATACAAGAGAAGTAAAGAATTCAAAACATGAAAACTCAGCTACTTAATGACGGCCTCAATTATCATACTAATTATCAGACATTATCATACCAAAATAAGTATTATAAATAATAATTAATCAATGTTATCATCAATTCAGATGCAGACAAGTGATTATAGAAAAACCACTTGATATGCAAAACTACTTAATTGATCAGATTTGGAAATTGGCCACACACACACACACACACACACACACACACACACACACACACACATGTACACGCACACAGACATGCAAACAAACACACACAACACATGTGACAAAAACATTTACATCCATTCTTGAAGCTGCTCGTGATTTGAACAAGCAACAACAAAACTTTGAACAAGCAACAACAAAACTTTGAACAAGCAACAACAAAACATTGAACAAGCAACAACAAAACTTTGAACAAGCAACAACAAAACTTTGAACAAGCAACAACAAAACTTTGAACAAGCAACAACAAAACTTTGAACAAGCAAAAACAAAACCGGTGGAGATGCGAAGCAAACACGGCAGACATAAAATCAATTTCACTTTAATTTATGAGCTTCAATGATAAAAAAAACTCAAACTGATACCGTAAACAAGTGAACCGTAAAAAACTTTGTTTTTTCACAACACCTTTATATTTTGTAATTCGCTGCCTTTAATTTTTTGCAAATCATTTCTTGATGATTATTATAAGTCTATAGAATAGAAAAACATTGACTACAGTCTTCTAAATACTTTATATGTGGAGATGAAAAACATAAGAAACTTTTGAATCAGTGTGGAAAAAACAAAGTTTTTATTATAAATTTTTTATTTGAAAAATTAACTATCGCTTTCTTAGAATCAACTTAAAATGGATAGTTTTTATTTCTCTGAAGAAAAATTATGAATTTTTAAAAAAGTTTAATTTTATTTAATATTTTATTCAAACTTTGTTCAATCGATCTAAAATTCAATAGAATGCATTGTTCTTGAGGACAATTCAAAACACCAAATTTTAGCTCGATTGTATGACGGTAAGTATGTTTTTTAAGCGTCACAAGGTGACCAACGTATGGCTTAAGCAAGCAAACAAGGTGAAGCTGATATAAAGAATTTAAAGATAAAGCTGTATACAAAATAAGAAAGAAGCATTAAAGAAAACGACAATCAACTAATAAACACACATACAACACGGCTCAATGAACGAATAATAACAACATCTCATCTCCGCCCCGTTGAATGAAAATATCAATTATTCATAATTTATTAAAATTAAAATATGAATTTAGTTAACTCTTTACAGAATTTCAACGGTGGCCTTGTTGTAAAGATCGATTTGCCTGTTGGTTATCATCGACCTGTTTGGAAACAACCGTGCTTCAACTACGTGATCTGTAAATGTCATTTCAATTACGTCAAGATACTAATTAAACGTATAACAAATATACACACTACAGGACGTATTTAATCGTATGCAATGCAATCGTGTAAATGTCAAGATACTAATGTAATGTATAACAAATATACACACACTACTCGTATGCAATGCAATCGTATATACATCAAGATACTAATGTATTGTATAACAAAATATACACCCTACTGGAAGTATTTAATCATATGCAATGCAATTGTATATAGCATTTGAAATACAAGAGAGTCCTATTATTACAAGACAAATACAACAAGTGAATTGTTTATGTGTTTTGTTTAATTGGCTAAATATTAAATGGCCATGATTTTTAAGAAATATTATACCAATAATAACCAATTACCGAAATAATTCTGATTGTTTTTCTAAATTGCTCAATTTTAAAACGTTTTTTATGATCAAAATACCGTGTCATTAATATGCTTACTATGAAGTGCAAAAAAATAATCAATTGACAAAAAAGAAACAAAGTCATCTGAAACAGCAAAGAACCTTGTAGCATCCACACAACTTCTGGAAATTCTTTGTACTTTGAAAATGTAGAACTGATGGATGTCAGGTTACCTGATGAAAACATTGTCCACATTAAAACTAACTTACTGAAAACCAATAAGATGAGTATAAATTAATAATCTATATATAATATGATGATAAACTTGAAAAAAAATATTTTTAAATCTCTAAAGCTGTATCAGAAATCATATATTTTAAGAATCCCAGTCTGTAATAACTTGTTGCTAGCTACTAATAACCTCTGACTTATGAAACCTTCCCCCCCCATCAACAATCCTAACACAACCATAATTAAAATGAAAAACTATGAAGAAAAAAAACAGCCAGCTAAATACAAATCTGTTTATTGATTGCCACGAAAAACTAACTCTTGAATAGATGGATCGCTTCCTCTGATCCGTTGTTAACCTTAATGGACCACTGTAATATTTACGAAAAGATATCATTATATTCTCTTCTTTTTTTACATAAAGCTACACTTAAATTTATTCAATATGTAAGTTACTCTTGCATTTACTCTATATGTAAGTTAATCTTGCATTTATTCTATATGTAAGTTAATCTTGCATTTATTCCATAAGTTGTAATTCGAAATTGCTTTAAACTAATAAAAGCCCAGAAACAAAATCTCAGCACAACCTACTAACAACCTCGTACCATGCGATATTAGTCAATTAAACTTTTTAATCAATTATATCGCAATTAACTGCTAACTAAATGTTCATGTACTCATTAATTACTCAAAACTAAAACTCATTATAATATATATATATATATATATATATATATATATATATATATATATATAGATATATATATATATATATATATATATATATAGATATATATATATATATATATATATATATATATATATATATATATATATATATATATATATATATATATAAGAATTGTTCACCGTAGCAGAACCAGCTACAATAAGCCTCGGGGTCGACTCCGGATTGATCCAAGTCTCAAATATCTCTTTCATTGATTGGTCAACCATTGGAGCCCAATAGAATTCCTGAAATCAGATGAGCGGTCCGGTTCAATGATTAAATTTTAAGAAAGGAAAAAACTTGTTTTCAATCAAATGATCACATTGTGTCTGCTAAGCTATAATCAAAACCACGAAAAACATATAAGTGAATAACAAAAATTGTTTTACAATCATTCTGAGTAATAAAGACATTTTTGAAGAGCTATAAGTTAATAAACTTCAATGTTTGCATTTAGCATGGCATAATTGTGTACAAAGAAATCTACATTTTATAATTACTATATACAGAAAACAAGTAAAGAAATGCCAAAACAAAGACGATTTAAAAACTTACGGCAAGTACATTAGCCTTCGGATCATGGAACTGGAGCTTAGAATGAGCTTTGTGAGGGTGAACAGGATTGTTGCTCAGAAGCTTTACAAACTCAAAATAAAGCTGCCTGATCCTGGAGTCCCCTACAAATGCAAAGTGGTTCTTTCCGCCCCAGTACGATATATATTGCATGCAATTTCGGAAATCCCTAGAAGAAAAACGCATTATTTACACGACTATGAAAAACTGTAAACAACGTTTTATAATAAGTAAAACCATTAAGAAAAAACTAACCCTTTACTATATTTATGCATCATACAACCATGCGGCTGCCACTCGTTGTAGCCCTGGAACCTTCCGTCGGTTAGTAACCATTTACATGTATTATGCCCTTGGTACAAATTATTTAATATAAATATATGATTTAATCAAATTTAATCATTTTTGTACAAATTATTTAATATAAATATAAATATGTATTTAATCAAATTTAATCATTTTTGTACAAATTATTTAATATAAATATAAATATGTATTTAATCAAATTTAATCATTTTGGTTAATCTAGTAATTATTGCCAGAGTTAACTGCATAGAAATATTTGCCTAATTAGTTTAATTCAAATATTTTCTTCATCTGAAATTTCCTGGATTGATATTTTTAAACAATATAGCGAATTAATTCCAGATTTAAAAATCCGCATTTTATTAACAGCTAAATAGTACACAAAAAGCTAACGAGCATGCCATAATAATCAGTGAGGAATGGCAAAATTTAGCCATCTTTCAGTTTAATATATATTCTTCTTAAGAATTAATTCATACTACCTGTGCTCACTCACCCACTTCAACTCTAGCTAGCTAATGAGACATGACTGGCATGCTGAGACTACAAGCTATTGATTTTTGCCATAATTGTTTAATTACTGATCAGTGGCGGATCCAGAAATTTCAGGTGGGCGGATGCAGATCACTTCTAAAAACGTTTAACGCTTTCTAATCCCAATCCTGTCTGGGGGCAGGTAGTTGTAGGTATTTTTACAAAACATTTGAACTTTCCCACCTCCTCCTCCCAAAAAAGCTGAGGACCGGGATGGGGGTAGTCGTGAGTATTTTTCCAAACAATTTTCAAAGACTAACAACTTATCCTCCTAAAAAAGCTTTCGTCTGTGATCATTTTTGGAAAACCGAGTATTCTACTAAACAAAATTTTAATTGATACTCTGGTGGGAGAGACGCATCCCCCCCACAGCACTAGATCCGTTCTTGTCACTGATCACTGGTCAACAAGGTAAGCTTTTACTTTAGGGGAAAGAGTTAATTTTGCTATAAAAATTTTAACACTTTCTAATAGAAATAAATAATAGAAAAAATAAATAAAAAGAAAAACTCTTTAAAAATAATTAACAAAAAACTGTTCTTAAGCAAAATTTCAACTTCTAAAACCAGCAAGAGCTTGAAATAGTTCACTGTGAGAATCTCTTTTCGTTATTGCAAAGAGAAAAATGTACACACAAAAATAGTGAATTATGACAAATTTGCTTTAACTAAAACTGTATAGATTACAAAATATTTTAAATTTGTTTACTCCTTTTCATAGCTTTTTAATTCTCTGCTCACTGCGCTCACCACACTCAAGAATCGCCTTGGAAATATTGAACTGTTCAAGATTTAATAACTCATAATACAAACTTCAAATCTCAAACTATTAGGCAACCCGTACATTTAATTTGCTTGTTGGTTTTGTTCTATTGCTTTGCATTAAAACATTTTCTCGCTTTGTAATAGAGCGCCATTTAGCTAGAAAGAACCTCATTCATATAAACTATCGATTAGCTTTTATGTAATTACAAACTTTTATTGAAAATTTCTAAAAAAAATAATTTAATATTTGCATCAACTTCTTTCTTTTTGTTTGAAAACATTATTAAACTTTTCTTGTTGTTTACAAACACCAGTGTGTTACTCAACATATCTTTAACTTTGACAGATATCCTTTCAAAGTATCGATAAATATCATTTCTTTGTTACAAAACTTCAAAAACATTATACTTTGGTAGTTTAATAATACATTTAGTTGGCAAATATTCTATCTGTGTTTTATGGAAAATAGCAAAAATCATTCATTCCCATAAAGTGAAAGATTACACTCAACAAAATATTCTTGGCAACTAATCAGAGTTTAGAGTTTTACAGCATATATCATTCCAATCATGTTGGAAGTACGAAAGCATATTTCAAGACAAAAAAAATTCAACTAACCATTTTTCAGATGTAAAACACAGTGATAGCAAGCTGATATCACAACGATTGCCACTGCCAAAAGTTTGAATCTTTTTACAGTAAAAAGTTTGTAATAAATATCTTTTGACGAGCCAGAGACGTGCCTTGAGCGTCGCGTTGTTTGAGCACTGCCTTCAGCAGAAGTCTGAAAATTGTTATTCTGATTCATGCCTGAAGGAAAGGAGGAAAAACTGTCTGCTTGAGCTTTAGCGGATGTCGTCTGCTTGTCATCGTCCAGAAAACCGATGAGTTTTTGAGAAAAAATTACAAAAACGCTAAACAGAGATCTTACAAGATGAACATATATTCGCTTGCATCTCGGCCAAGATATCATTATTCAATAAAATTTAAAATTACTCCTAATTCTACAATTTGTTTGCCAAACATCGACCCGGACCATCTAATTATCGAGCCGTTATTTTGTACACATTGATATATGTGTTAAATTTAAGTATGTATTTAATTTCTTCAATTTTAATACCATAGATATCTATGGTTTTTACGGAGGTCTGCTTCTGAATTGTGCATTTTAGGATTTCTTATTTTATAAAGTCAAAATGTGTCTTTTAATAAATGTAATTTAAACCAAGTATTAATCAAATATATTCGTGTTGATGAAGTAATTTTCCACTATATCAAAATTCAGCAATACAAACCCAGATTTTTTTTTTGTGGTTACGTATGTTTTTGAATAACCCAGGACTCAAATCTTCTTGGAAGCTGCTTCTACCACTAGGGCCGCTCGTCTAGGCTAGGGCCCCCAAACTCCAAACCCTCGAAGAGGCTCAGGAGCCAGCCAAGTCATTTATATAGAAAAAAAATCAACTTTCTTCATCATCAAACATCAAGGAAATATGACACTACAGTCTCCCTAATATCCTACCAGAGGCGCAGCCAGGGGCCGGGGACCCGCTCCCCAAAGCTGGCCAATATCGATGTTGAAGTGACGCGCGTGCCCGTGTTTTAGAGACATCTTTGAGTTAACAATTATTTTGCTAATTAAATATTTAATAAGTTATCAAAAATGTTAGGGTGACAGTTGTCCATGGGTCTATTTTTGAAAACCCAACTCGCCAGAAAATCTGTCCCCGCTCAACCTATTTTTGTTTTTTCTTTTGTGACCCGACCCACCTGTTTTCGACCCGACCCGACCCACTTTAGCTAAGACCCAATTACCCAATTGTCAGAGCGGCCACATACCGCAGTGCCGCAATTGATGTTCTGCAACATTGTCAATATTTCATCTACCCGCAGATAAATACGCTGCTGAAACTCTTCACCACTTGTCCCTTTCTTCCGCGACAGCCAAGAAATCCTTCTCAACAAATCTTATCTACGCACTAGTACGCACCACAATGGGTCAGACAAGGCTGAATGGGTTGGCCCAGATGACTATCAATCGCGACCTTAACAGTAATGAAAAAACATGGCCCGGAGAAAATAATTAACCCGCACCCCATTTAAAAACCTCTAAAAGATTATCTCTTTGAAATTTTTTCTCCTAAATTTGTCAAAATTTCTTCAAACCCGGGCCCCCAAAGAGTATGGGCAACTGGTATTATCTCCGTCTCTTTCTCTCAGAGGCCATGAAAAAGAGTAGAACAAAGCTGGACTACTGAATGTGCAGCTGTACAAGACTAGCTGAATGACATGGAATTGAAGTGTTTATAAATTATTTTGCAGATTTTTGCCATATTTTCAGAGAACATGGTTGCTTCTCAAGCAAAACTTTATTAAAACCTGCTTTTTCGGTTGCGATGACAGTGTCGTCAAAATTTTTTGTCTCTCCATAACAATGATTTGCAGAGATTTTTATTACGTTGCCTTTATTTTATCACCCAACGTGTCAATGCATGGTTGCTGTCAAAGATTTCAAACTTCTTCTAGACTTAATGATTTGACACAAGTTATCAGGCTAAATCACGATTGACAAAATAAAAGGCTATGTATGTGGCGCAGTACGCTGTCAATGAGCTTAACTCAGTTGATGTAATAGCGACGTTGTTGCTGTTTTTTATCTGAGAACAGCATGTAACTTTTTTAACTTTTCTTACAAAGAAGAGCAACAAATTATCTCAATTTTGGCTATGTTGTCCATTAAAAAAATGTTTGCACAACCGGTAAAATACAATGATATAAAAAGCTCTGCCAAAAACTGTTCTGAACAATGGCAACATGATAATGACAGCGATTGAGAGTAGACACATTTTTCTAGTGTTATTTATTGTTCTTAGGAAGTGACCCACCTGGCACTGTTAGGGGACAGCATTATATTACCAAGGCCCTATTCTATCACAATTTGCATCTTATATGATTTAAACTATCATTCTACTTGACTTCACTCTCCTGAGTTCATCGTCACGTTTTTTCGAATGCTTAAATTAAAAATCTATGTGTTTTAAAACAGTTATTAGAACGGTTTGAAAACCAAAAAGGCTGGTCTCATAATTTAGCAAAATGCAAATCGCAAACAGTCTAGACTACCTACTGTTTTCATTATCACCTAGAGACCTAGACCTTGAACGAGTCCATGTTCAAAGTCTCAATTTGATTGGGTTATAACATAACATTCCCAAGCTTTTTCCATCCACACAATCAAAATAAATAAAGATTTTAAAAATGAACAAGTTTACAGAAATAGATTTGTGTATATTAGCAAAGTTTGTTAGGGTGTTACAACGGTTCCCCTTCCAAAATCAAGAGTGGGATCCTTTACTGTAGGTTACCTGACAGCTGTTATACCGCATTTTTTCCAAAATAATAGATGGCTGGGAAGGGGGTCGTCGTAACTTATTAAAAAAAAATTTGTTTTCAAAAATGATCGATAACCGGAAGGAAAGTATGGGGGACAGTCGTAAACAGACGGAGAAGTGGTTGCTTCCATTTGAACAAATAGCTACAAAGTTTAAAACAAATTTGTAAAAAAAAGTACCTACAACTACCATCCACCACAAGAAGAAATATAGAAAAGTATCTACGACTAACTCCTTCCCGGTCATCAGCTATTTCTGTATATTATATTGTACGTGGTTTTGGAAAAAAATTGGAAAAGTAATTACGACTATTCATCAGATATTTTTATAAAAAAAATTTAGTTAGTATTAGAAGTATAGAATTTCGTAATGTGCGGGTTTCTGAAGCATGTTTCTCACCATGCTTTTGCTTAAATGATGCTCCTGCTTGGTCGTAGATAATTTTGAAGATATTAAGAAATTTTTCTAAAATCTTCACAATTTTTCTTCTTAAAAGCTGATGATCGGGTCGATCGGGAAAGAAAAGCAGTAGCGTAGCGAAGGGGAGCAGAGAGGAACCTCTGCCCCCGGGCGCAAGGCTTTGGGGACGCCAAAAGTCAAAAGGAAGGACAACAATTTCACAAAATTTTAGTCATTTTTGAACATGTAAAACATGTAAAATGAACAAATTGTATTTTTGCACTATTTCACACAAGTGATTTCCAAAATATTCTTGAGGAGGGGGCTCACCGAGCCCCGAATATGGCTCGGGCGTCTTCGGTTTTCCCGGTTTGGTTGCCTATTGGGAAGATATTAGAAGATGGGGGCGAATTTTTTATACCTTGCCCCCGGACGCCAGATACCCTCGCTACGCCACTGAAGAAAAGTTAGTCCATAAGACCGTGGATAAATTTCAAAAATTTTAACTTTTTTGTTAAAAGTTTCATAACTATTTTTTTTTTCAAAATTTTAGACTCGCCTAAATTTTCAGCTCCATTTGCCAAAATCTTAAAGTTTTTCTGCCCAAACTTTATCTTGCACCCTGCCTGCGTACGCATATGATCTTTTTTACATATAGAGTCACTTGAATTTTGGAGACCCATTATAGTCTAACCATTTCCAACTGTTGGTTCGGGGTGTAACAACCACGGCACGGTTTATTATTGCTGCCTTAAAACCTATGGTGAGGCTACACGTGGGTCTCATAACTCTCATACCATTATTTTCAGTTAGCCACGCCACCGACACGCCGTAACGTTACACATTATGTACGGAGTTACGGAGCTCTACGTTAGGGCTATTTTTACATGTTATCTGGGACTATTATTGGATAGGTGGTTTGAAACTTTTTGTGAAGACATCTAGTTTAGACTAGACTAGAATATTTTAAATTTATATGTCATGAAACCGAGTATTCTGAGGAGTATTAAGCCAAAAGTTTTTTTTTGTGGTGGAAAGGATATCGGCGCAAATTTTCTTAGCCATTCCCCTGTTTGCCTCTTCGCGCCCTCGGCGTTCCCTCTTTCCATGCGACGCCATCTGGCTAGGCTAGTCCGAACTTTTTGGCCTTGCCATTAACGAAGTATAAACAACTATCTGCTAAAGAAGTACAATTAAAACAGAAATAATTCAATAAAGATCTCCCTTTACAATCAACCTTCTTGCTTCTTGGAATACTTTGGCTGGCCTTATTAACCTGGGGATTCCCCCGGCTGCTCGCGAGTGTTGTGTCTTGTTCCGCCCATTTCTTTTTTCTAGAAGGCCGTGATTTTTTCAACTTAACTTTGTTTTAGAAGTATTTTAAGGAGATTTTGGTTAAAAATTCAATCCATCACGTTAGGTTTTCTTCATGTTGCGCTTTAATTTTTTTTGGACTTTCATAACGCAGGGAGCACCGGCTGCTATTGATTACACAATGTAATTTGTAATCATTACAATCTTATTTACACGCAGTTTCACGCGCTAATTTTATGAAGAACTCAGCGTTGAATGGAATTTATTCGTGGGTTTTGTGTTAGTTTCTTAATTAAGGTGGTAGAACTGGACTGCCACTTGCTCAGTCAGAGGCTCAGACATATAAACTGACTCATCTTTTAGAAGACTATTTCAGAGTTTTAGAACAGCTTGGACGACATGGCGTGTCCTTATCAGTGCATTAAAAGATACCTTGGCATGGCCAGTCAAGAGGATGAATGAGGCCCTAAGGTCTTTTATAAATTACAATTTTTCTAATTGTGGTGGGCTCTCAGACCAGAAGAAGACCCAGGGCGAAATCCCTGCCAGACCCCCCCCTCTTCACGGGCCTGACCTTAGCTACCTTAGCCAGCGGAACGCTCAGTAAGCTGTTGAGCTAGCCCAAATTAATTTTAATGATTAGTTAGTAGCTAGTATCGTTAGTGTAGAAAGAAGTAATGTAACAAGAAAAAGATTTGCTGTTTTAAACATAAAATTGATATTCTTATACTTCTGATCTAAAAAATGGATATTTTTTTACAGATTATTTAAAGACCCAAAAATTTCTGAAGAATTATATAAAATGGCGATGACAGTTGTTACAGAACTTGGTAGTCTTGGACATAATGGACATTAAAAATATTCATCAGAACACAAACATAGCTGAAGATTTGTTTGATTTTCATGCTGACTATGAATTGAGCTCTCTCGAAAAGAGTGTCGATTCTTTGAATTTGATTGAAGATGTTTCAGGCGGTTGTGGTGATAGCGCTGTCAGAGCAAGGGGTGATGAGTGTGACTTGATCGAAAGCAGAAGTCACGTAAGGAATTGTTATGCCCTACAACATTAATACTGGCTCGTCATAATATCTCACCAGACCTCACTCAGCGAATTCAAACACAAAACATTTAATTATTTTATAAGTGGTAAACATAGTTGAATTAGTGAATTTTTGACTGTGAGATACGATGAGCTGAGGTATTTTGACGTAGTGTGTTGAAGTTTTCACTAATTTGACTAAGTATGATTTATCAAATAATTGAATCAATGAACCGTGATTCTATTCGTTAAGTGAAATCTGGTGAGGTTTTTTGACGTACTCCATTAGAGCTACTTTTGTATCATTTTTAATAACAATAATAAAAAACCCAAACAGAGGCTAAAAGCCAGCGAGCTAGAACTCGGAGACGGTGATGGCAAAATTAGTAAGGCTACATTGAAAAATCAAGAAGTTTGGCATTATGAAACCGAATCTCGAAACAGTCACATCCAGCTTGAAGATGTTGCACTCTTCATTGGCGAGGTTGGTAAATGTTGATACAATTATGTTAATAAATGTATGTGTAGCGCTGTATATTTGGATCCCCAATTAAACCAGCTGTCTCTTCTGAAAAAATAGTTTGACAATGTTTAAAGTGGTATTAATCGTTAGATTTTTAAGCCACAAATCACTTTATGCAATTTTTACTCACTCGTTGGCCCATTTAGACAGAACAACCAGAGGCAGCCATATATAGGCGTTTTCATGACAGCTTTCGCTGTAAGAAGACGCTATATAAATCTATATTACATTACATTACATTACCCACACCCCTTGAAGACGCTGGTGACATCGTTGGGATTCGAACCGACGACTCTCAGGTCCACAGCAAATGCCTTATCGCTATACCACCAGCGCCCGCCCGATTAACGTGTCAATTTCGGCATGCCTTGTGCTTTTACAAGTAGGCAGTAAATGTACTGAAATCGGACCGGCAGCCTACTGACGGATAAAAGTTGATTCTAGTAATGAAAAATGTTTGATTGATTTTCATCTTATAACGGTTTCACATTTTACCTTCAGGTCCTTCAAGATACAAGTAAGCCGTTGCCTATTCCGGTCCTGAGATCCTTTAGCAAATTCGAAAACTGTTTTGAGTCATGTCTCAGCTCGACCGATAAAGAATTCATGAGAAGTTTGTCGAATGAAGGTTTTCCAATCAGGACGAAAAATGCAGATGAAGTTAGAAAAGACGACGATGATGATGATGATGATGTCTACAATAACGACAATGATGATGATGTCACAGCAAGTTCTCATTGTGCCTTGCAGTATTTGAAAAATTTTCTCAACCATTTGAAGACGCATGCATCTAGGTCGCTTTCATCTTCCGCGAGTCTACCGAATGCCATAAAATCTCCGAGTCTTCAAGAACTTCAACAGAATGCCAAACATTCCAGAGGATGTTTTTCTCGATCCTCTACATCTGGCAGTCTTGGAACGTCTTGCCAGTATTGCGCTGTTGCTCTGGCATTCTCTCATAGTCTGGGGGAACTGAACAGTAGTAGAAAATCGAATATTTTTAGTGAAAATGAAATCGGTTTAGACGATGAAGACATCTATTCAAGTAACAGTGTTGTCCTAAGAGACAGAAGCGGAAGTAATATTCAGACCTTGCTCACTACGATCCAGTGGAAGTATGGTGATGATGGTGGCCTCGATAACGAAACAACGGTTCCGAAAGCTGAGACCGGCGGAAAAAGTAGTTTATATCGCGCTGTCGGTAGCCACTTCGGGCGTGCCACGATAGAAAGTTTCAGCAACGTAAACGAAGTTTCAAGTCCTTCAGATGTCGGCTCGCTTCAAAATCTAACCGGCATTCGAAATGCTGTTAATAATAGTAATGTAGCGAGTTTAGTTACTGGTTCTAATGTGATGGATGATGATGACATCTACAACGACAATACAAGCAACCTCGGTTCAAACAGGTTCTACAACTCCGATCAGTGCACGGCTGTCGAAGGTTAGCGAAAGAAATTGAAGAGGTGGAACTTGAAATTTAAAATTTCGGTCAGATCAATCTATCTGTTCGTTGTTTCTGTGGGTTTTGATGATATGATTACCAGCTTTGATGCAAAGCAATAACGTTAGACGAGTTACTGTTGTTCGTTGAAATGGTGCGCTGCATTTGCATGGACTGAATATGGCTTGTCAATATTTGTGGCGTTTATCAGTTGAATAAGAAAGAGAGTTGCCTATATCAGTCTTTTTTTGTAGTTTATCAGCGCTTGGACCCTCAACTAAGAAAGCAGAATGGTGTTTTAGACTGTTTTCCTACTATTGTCATTTAAGAGACTTGGTTGAAAATTTGAAACTGTGCTTCTATTGCTAATGTTTTTTTATTTCAACATCACAGATGAAAAACTCGCTACCTTCAAATCGATCTCTGACCGAGCCAGCGTTAGCGACTTGGAATGGAATAACTCAGAAATTCTTCCTTGCGAGGTCAAGTCGAGCGGTTCGGACGACTGGCGAGCCATCTGCGAGACGATGCCGCCGGATTCCAGACTGTTCAAGAAGAAGGAAGAGAAGAGAAAGTCTCGCGTTCTGTACGGCTCCATGGAGAACGTTCTGGATCTGATCAGAGGAGGATTCAAGTTGAAGTTAAACGAGCGACTTGCTGAGGGGATCGTACTGTCGAAGTACCAAGTGAGAGACTCCTGTCGTTTGATTTTTGTTACTTATCGATGTTATTTTTAAACATTTGAATTCATTTTTAAACAATCAATTTTATTTTTAAACAATCAATTTCATTTTTAAACAATCAAATTCATTTTTAAACAATCAAATTCTTTTTTAAATAATCAATTTCATTTTTAAACAATCAAATTCTTTTTTAAACAATCAAATTCTTTTTTAAACAATCAGTTTCATTTTTAAACAATCAATTTCATTTTTAAACAATCAATTTCATTTATAATATTCGATTTAATTATGTCTTTTCTTTAAATATAATTATAATATTAATATTCATTTTAGCACATCCTAAAAATAAAAGACAAGAGCTACGACGACATGGTCCATTATGAAAGAGTAACAAAGCCACTTGGGAGAGGCAGCTCAGGAGACTGTTACCTCGCCTGCGATAATTCCACCGATGCTCATTTCTGCATAAAAAACGTTCGAATCGTGTATTTTTTATTGGCAGTCGATCGATTAATTGAGGATTTATTTTAAATTAGCTTTGAGTGTTTTCTTCTTGAAAAAATAAAAAATGAACCATGCTTAAATGCTTACACAACGTGATTCCAGATTAAGAAGTTCAATCCATCAGAAATAGAAGCATGGGCTAAACTCTCGGACATCGACGGCGTGCCAAATTTTTATGGGATCGTTTTCCATTTGGATGTTGTTTGCATCTTTCAAGAATTTATTGATGGTAAATCAGTTTTTTATTGACAAATCTTCGCTATGACGCTCCGATCAATTTTTTCATCCATGGCCGCTTCTAATTTTCTTTCTCTTATCTCGTTTGTTGAGAACGAAATTGAATAGCTATCAAATGCAAGTACAGTTGAAACTTGTCAAATTCGAACTTCCCAGATGAATAAATACTGTACCACAAAAATGCTTATAGTTAATATTGATATTTCAGATTTTAATATCGATTAATTTGCTTCTTGAAGGTCCAACTCTTCAAGCAAGAATAAACGATCAATCAAGTTTGAAGCTCGGTCAGTCGCTGGAGATTTTAAGAAATCTACTTTTGACACTCTCTAAACTTCACGAACGCCATGTCATACACGACGATATTAAAGGTTGGTTTTTGTGTTTTTATTGTTAGTACATAAAAGTTAGTGTATTATTTACTAAAGGACAATGTCTAAAAAAATTATCGATCAAAAGACACTCTATTAATTTTTGTATGTGTGTCTCATATGACATGTGTGTGACATGACATAAATAAAATTATCTCAAATTTATTTTTCAGCCGATAACATCATTCTCGGAGACAGGCAGGTTTTGGTCGACTTCGGTTTGTCTAATCATGCTCCGAGCGGCATAAAAAGCGGTGTCAGTCCTCAGGGGAGCCAGTGCCACTGGAGTCCAGAAAAAGCTGCCAGCGAAGGATACGGGTTTAAGAGCGATGTGTGGGCGGCCGTTGCCGTTTTCGTTCACATGCTGAGCGGGATCGAACCATGGAGAAAGAGATTTGATAATAAATCTAGCTTGCACTGGACTGTAAGCTTTTTTGTGTTAAATTTCAATTTCATTCTTACAGGCATTGTTGTTAGAGTTTAATCAGCTCGTCTGTTCTATGAAATCTTTACCTGCACTGGATATCTTGTAGACAATATTATTTTTGGTTTTTATTACATATTTGATTTTTATATTTATATTCCTAAATTTATAAGAGTGAAATTGAAGTTGCTATTACATTTTTAAATTAATAATTAGTGTTAGAACAGAAAAGTTAAAAGAGGAAAAGCAGTAGTTAATTGCTTAAAATTAAATTTTTGTGATTAAAGAAACTTCTGGCTGGTCTAAACAATTCTATTTTTGTCAGGAAGTCTGTAATAGAGACAATTAAATTAATATATTCGTGCATATTCGTTTAATAGATGAATTGGTTCAAATTATCAGGATTAGGATGTGCAATTCTTAAAATATAATCTTAGATAGAAAAAAATATAATTCATAGATAAAAAAATATAATTCATAGATAAAAAAAATATAATTCATAGATAAAAAAAAATATAATTCATAGATAAAAAAAAATATAATTCATAGATAAAAAAATATAATTCATAGATACAAAAAAATATAATTCATAGATAAAAAAATATAATTCATAGATAAAAAAAAATATAATTCATAGATAAAAAAGAAATCTCCACCACTTGAAGACATTCCAGAAAATCTACCAAACGAGGTGAAAAATCTGATCGTGTGCGGATGGGAAGTCGACGTGGATAAGAGGCGGAGTGCCGAACAGCTCTTGAAACACGAAGCTTTTACTTTCGTCGACAGAGGTCTCAATTATGATTTTGAATCGATTTGTTTTCGAGTAATTCAACGAGTAGTTGTTTAGTGGATGAAATGAATTGCAAAAACTGAATCGATTTGCTTAGTTGATGATGATGATGACGTCACAACAAGCTCTCATTGGGCCTTGGAGTATTTGATTAGTTATTTACTATTTACTGGATGAAATGAATTGCAAAGAATGGAGAATTTTGTTGAGCTTTCGAATAAGCATTGCTAGTTGATTTCTATTTTTTCATCATTTAATTACGACTGAAATAGTTGTTCAATTATTTCAGTTGTGCAATTTGAAATCAGTTGCATACTACTAGGTAGTTGTGGTGGAATTTGTAACAGACAAAAATGAAAATTGTGTTTCAGAATCTCCTGGATTGATTGACGAGATATCCTACGAGAAACTAGGAATTGAAGAAGAACTAAGAAAAGAGATCGAGGAAAGCACCAAATTGTTATCCGAATTGGCAGTGAAGATGCCTTCGACCGATAATCAATTTACTTTGACGTCCTCGACCACGTTTCAAAGTGTAGAATCAAAATACCTTTGCGATGCTATTCCTTGGCAAAAGCAAGATTCTCAGCAATCATTTGTGGAATCGAAAATCAGCCTGCCTACTGGAAATAACGTCGATTCTTCTCTGGAGCGGCTGATTCATGATGCCGTGAAGATTCTTAACCGACCTCCGAGTGGTTCGAGCTATGAAATTTGTCTACCTGAAGGAGATATTCTGACACTGGTCAAGGATTTTGAACCTATCTTTATAAATATTGAAAAACAAGAAAAAAAGACAAGTTCACTGGGTCACGAGACGGGTCAGTCGTCGTCGTCGGCAACCAGGAACAGCTATTTTAGCTCAAGCAGCAGCACTACTAGTAGTAGTAGTAGTAGTACGAGCTCAAATGAAGTTATAAATAAGTGGAAAATTCCTGCGAATCAACAACAAACGTCCGATCTCAACGGGAATCAGTTTCGTCCGGTTCTACCGGTAATGGTTGAAAACGTCATGTTTTCTTCCAACGAGGATGTCAGCAACGATACCAATAAGTACGGGAGAGAAGATGCCTCTGACCGTAAAACGATGGATTGTGGTACCACGTCAATGTCAGCTGGTAAGAAGATCTTAATGGACAACAACTTGTCTTCTCTCCTTCCTAGGATGAGGAACTTTCGTCCAAATCACCTGTCCTGGCAGTCTTCAAGAGCTGGTTATTTTTCATGGAATTACTTTCAAGTCTAAAGCTTTAACACATATAAACATGTTTGGATTTTTTTTTATTAGTATACAATTTTATATAACCAAAAAAATTAAATTTTCTATAAAACAACCAGCTGAAAAGTTATTGTATTAATAAAAAATTCTTGTTATAAACTGTTTTATTTAAAACCTTCTTTTATTTAAAACCTTGTTTTATTTAAAAGTTTGTTTTAATTAGAACTTAATTAGTTGGTTATTTAATTATATCCTAAATTAAATCATTATATGGAAGTTGTTATTAGTTTGCTGAGTACTGTTGTAATGTTATTTAAACATAGTCTTTTTTCTGTTAACGATGAAAGCTGTGCCAAAATTCTGAAATAAATTAACAAAATGCAGGTATAACAGTGGAGGTGCTTCTGGAAGAAAATAAAATAGAAGTCATATATGCTCTCTATCTATATCCGGATAGTAACATCAGATGGGCCGAAGTGGCTCAGAAAGCAAGTAATGAGGTAAACAGTGAATCAAAAAAAAATCTATTTTTCTTGAATAATTTATCCTGAACCTTCATTGCATAGCTCCGATTGGCGAACCAACCGCTGCACATCTTGCAAGGGTTTTGCAGTTTATCTCGTTTGCTATTTTAATGCTTGCAAGTCAACAGTTTACCCAGGACAGTAAGAAATGGGTGGGTATAGGGAAACAAAAACACTTGTTAATATGCAGGATGTAAAGGTAGATCTGGCATTGAACCCCTCATAATGTTTAACTGTTGAATTGAAAAATTCTTTGTCTCAGCCCAATATGCTCCGAGAAATTTTTTTAAAGAGATAATTTTAAATAACTTTATAATGATGTTTAAAAGGGACTGATTTAAAAATAAATTAAAATGATGATGATGATGATGATAAAGACAATTATGATGATGATGATTTTAGGTTCACAAAAGGAACATTACCAGTTTTTATTTGGTCCTCTATCCATCTGGACAGACGGTAAACACAACGGAATGCCTGCAGGCTACATTGATGAAACTCTACAGGGGAGAAGAATGTTCAGACAATACGAATTCTAATGCCAGTTGTTTATCGCAAGATTATTTCTCTTGCTCCTGCAACGGAAACTGCCCGCTCTGCTGCGGAGATAACGAAATCCCGATGGATGGCTTTTCCCAGAGTCCGAAAACTTCGGGCGATAGCGTCACCATCAAGGCTAAAGTCGTGGAAATACAGAACGTCATTCAACAGTGGGAATGGAAAGTCGAGAATGGAAAGCTGGGATACAATAGCCATAAGTTCTGATTGCTGACTCGTACTTTTTTAGCCTGAATGTATTCAAATGCAATTTTTTGTTCATTGAAACTGTTGCCATAATTATACATAATATCATGTGCATATATATATATTTTTTGTTGAGGCATCTTGAATAAAATTGGTTGTTTTTTTTTTAAATTGATTTTCATGTATTTCATTCGGAGCTTTCTCAATCTGATAATGTCGTCAGAGATCAAAATCTACTGAAATTCATTTTATATCTTTTACTGTTATGTCTTACTTCAGTCCAGCTGACCTACACTGCAGTTTCAGAGCTCTATTACGTTTGGAAGATTTTATATCCAGGGAATCTTTTGTTTTTTCTTTTTCCCCAGGCCTTGAGTTTGAGGTGCAGCACCAACGCTGAGAAGCCTAGGATGCAATGGGTAGTAGTAATCAACTGCTATCGGTGTTTTTAATCAACTCAACTGCAAAGCATCAAGCAGACTTTTGTATCTGACATTTTGTTAGTTCAGTTTAAATTGTTTTGATTGGTTATGGAACAAGTGCGAGAATCTTGTAGAAAAAAGTGTGTTCTTATTTTTAGGTTTTTCATGTGCAAATGACTACACACACACACACACACATATATATATATATATATATATATATAGTAGCGGAGCCGGGGGCTATGGCCCCTCCGTGGATTCAAGAATTTACTTTTTCTGAAATACTAAAAAAAAATGTTTGACTGCTTTTTAGGTAAATTACAAAAATTTTAGCATCTAGCAGTTGTTTTCCAGTGAGGTTTGTGGATATAAGATCAAATGTTTGCTTTTTTCGTCGTTTTTTGCCCCTCCCGCCATTTTGTTTGGCCCCCCCCCCGCCAAAGAAGTCTAGCTCCGCCACTGTCACTGTATGTATGTATGTATGTATGTATGTATGTATGTATATATATATATATCTATATATATATATATATATATATATATATATATATATATATATATATATATATATATATATATATATATATATATATATATATATATATATATATATATATATCACATCTGATTCCTCTAAATGCAGCTCAAGAAAGCTCAAAGCCGTGTTAAACAAACTCCGCCTCGCTAATTGCGAGCCAGTCCCAAGCCTGGAGAAAGGAGGAGGGAAGAGTTAAAAGGATCAAATTATGATCCACGACAGGAAGTAATTAGGTGCTTCCTACATACAGACATTTCAGTCTTAAAACACCTGGTGTAAAGGACTATAAACTATTACAAAAAAAAAAAAAAAAAAAAAAACCGTGTTAAACATCATACTCCAACTTGCTACTAGCGAGCCTGTCGAGAGATGTTATTTTTTTAGGATTTCCATGACGATTCTAAAAAAAGTTGGTTGATGTTACGGCAAATTCAGACATTGTCGTTCTTGATGGTTAATTTATTTACAACTATTTAAGAAATTTAAACAAAAATTTATAATTCAAAAATGACATAAGGATAAATTGTTTTTAAAAGCGATCATTGATTCAGAGTTGATGGTTTGTTCTTTAAGTTTGTTCCATTCATTGATGACCCTTAAATTAACATAACATAACATAGTTTATTACAAGGCGCAGGCAAAGCCTATATGCCCCGACAGTAACAAAAAAAACCATAAAAAGAATAAATTAAAGAACATAAATTAAAAAAAAAACAAACAAGTCCAGATAATTCAAATTTCAATCCTCCAGCAAAATCGTGTAGGATGGTCCATCCAGTGAGCATCCAGGAGACTTTTAAACTGGAAGATATCTTTTGCTTCAATGACTGGAGCAGGAAGTTTATTCCATGTATTGATTACTCTTGTAGTAAAGAAAAACTTTTTGATGCCCAGTCTAGAATATGGTTTTTCCAACTTGTGAATGTGACCCTTGAACTGAAGAACTTCTGTTTTATAGGTCCTGTTCTTTTCTTAAAGAGCTTTTTGTTGTTGCCTTTTGTGTTGGATTAAGCTTTTGCAAAATATTTTTCTGAATCAATGTTAACATGTTTGTTTAATATATTGTATGTCAGTACACAGAGTTGAAGCGTGTGGGTAAAACATGGTGCACTGTCAATCTGGCCATCACGAAAACACTTGACAATGTTCGCTGCGTTGTCTCGTAACATTGCATGACACTTGTTTGGTGGAATATTCCAATTTTCAAGTGACTGTTGAAATACTGAAAGAAGATTTGCTGCTGAATGTTGGCAAAACATAACTATATGGCGCTCAAACGTGTCAGTTATCCAGTGGGCTGTCAATCCAAAGTATGATTCTGTCGTGTTATCTGTAGTCCAAGTATCAGTGGAAAACGAGATGACTAATGCTCCAGCTATCTTTTCTTTCAATCAAAATGATCTGGAATAACACGTTCTGTGAAATATTTTCTGGTAAGCATGGTTTATCTTTTTCAACAAGGTCTTCAATAAGTTGACAAACCCGGGTTTTTCAACAACGTGGTATGGTTCCATATCTAAAGCTATCATTCTAGCAATAGCTACATGCACACGCTGGGCACTATAACTGTTAATATCCCAAGGTTTCAGTTTATTAATCGCTTGTTTAATCCCTGGCTGAGCAATATGGATCGACCCCCTCCTTGGTGGACTGGTTAAATCCGTTGTATCAGATCTTGTATTCGAGGAGGTGGCAGTGGCAACTTCAACAGCAGCCGCCATCGAAGTCTTTAGACTGTTCATCTCACTGTACAGGATTGGATGCTTAGATCTTAGATGAGTAAGCAGAGAAGACGTCGAAAAACTTTTGAGAGTATTAGTCTTGCCGCGTGACAACTCCGTGTAGCAGTATTTACAAACAGCCTTCGAATTATCCGTGATTTTGACATCAAAATACGCCCAAACGCCCGATTTTTTTCTCAGCCATTTTATGCTGTTAATTTTTAATACTCAAACAAAACAAGAATAATTCAACAAAAGAGAGAGAGAGAGTTCAAGGTTCGCGCTGTATACCTCGACAATATCACGCCTGAAGCCGAGAAGGTCCAAACAATTTTGGCTGTAGGAAGGACTTCTCTTGTACAGGTAGAATGCGTTTTGGATTGACACGTCCACCATGTAGTTAAACAGTGGCCACTACCACCAGTGTTGGAGAAAGTACTGTGTTTCAGTACTTAAGTAAAAGTACAAGTAACGCCTCAAAAAGTTACTTAAGTAAAAGTAAAAGTATTTTCTAAAAAATGTACTTAAGTAAAAGTAAAAAGTAACAGCACTTTAAAGTTACTTTTAAAGTAAAAAGTAAAAGTACTGAAGCCGCTTTTTGTAATGGTCATTCGTCAATCATCTAACTCTATTTTATCATAATTCCATCGTCTTTCAAACGCTACTGCGTTGATGAAACTGATAAACTAATTGATAACACGCAAACTAATGAAAAAATTCTATTTTTACGTGCCTTTTTGTCAATTTTTCGTATTTCGATACATGCGTATCACGTGTTTCTTCAAGTTTGACGGAGAATTGTGGAATGCTAAACACATAATTACTTTACTTTAGGTTTGCCCAGCAAGCATGTGAATCTGAACGTTTTAGCTTCAATCGATTGAAATCTGAACATTTTAACTAAATATGACCATGGGCGTTCTTTATTAAGTTCATTGTTGTTACGCGCCTATCATCGCCACCACTGCTCACGTTCGCTCCTTTGGTCCACCACTTCTTCCACCGAATGCTGGTACGGTAACTGCTGATATTTTGATCAATCCGATCGTTGCCGCACATACAGACGTTATACTTTTTGATCGCAGCAGGCTGAGTCACCAAGATTTTTTTCTTGGCAGTGCTGGACCACCGCTTGGCCTTGTCAACTGGCTGCACGCCATACACATTTGATGCAATTGTTACTGGACTGTTGTCAAGCCAGCGGATGACGATGACTTTTCCAGCCTAGTCGTAGCGATGATCAAACCTCCTAATCCGAGTTCCTGATTTGTCACTGAACCCTTTCCCTGATAGTCTTTGAATTGTACGAGGTAACCTATGGTACTATTGAAGCACCACATCTTGTAACCAAATCTAATTGGTTTGCCACGGATAAACTGTTTACTCCCGTGCTGACCGAAGTCCGTTAACATCGACTCGTCAATCGAGAGGTGGGTCTCGTGGCGAAACATTTTCAAAAATGACTGGTTAAGAATGTTAAAAAGTGGCCGCAATTTGGCGAATTTGTCATCTTTGTCCAAACGGTTGTTGTCTGCCAGGTGGAAATATCGCATTATCTCATCGAACCGGTCATGGGTCATCAAGCCTGCGGCCATGGTCATGGTTACGACAGTCACCAGCTTGTTTCCATAGCCAGGTAAGATCAGCACAGCCAGGAACACCCGGATGTCATTTCCGTCGACCGTGAACTGGTGATTACCACGGAACTTGGCATACGAAATGCTTTCGTTTACCATCAACTGTATCACAATATCTGAAAACAATTGTTCAAACCACATGGTAGGAGTCCATTCCTCGTCCACGCAACCTTTGCCTTGTAACAGTAGAATCTAACGCTTCTGCTGCAGAATCCGGTAGATCGTTCTTAGTCCACTTCCTTGGCAAATCTTAATAGCGTTTATAAAAAGAAATATGTTAGGATGGACAGGCAAACATTTCTTAAGTCCAGAGTGCCAACCCTCCATGGCAATGTTAGTTCGGTCTCGATGATCCATGCGATACTTATTCCACATGCTAATTGAAAATAATTAATTCAACCACGTGGAACGGAAGTATGCAATAAACACCCCAGCATGTCGTCGTTTCCATTTTTTCAAAAATCGTTAAATCTTCACTATTCTACAAAAGTTCGGATTGCTGGTTTGCTAATGTAATCAGTGACCAGACTGAACTCCTGCACTTTTCGATAATGACAGACGCTTCGTGGTTGACTATGTAGAGGTCGTTGTTGAAAAATTGTCCTTGTAGTGACTAAAATATAAAATTATCAGTCAAATCTTAAGAAGAAAGATCAAAATACAAACCAACTTACTCCACCTTTAAATAATAACACAGGAGGTATACCGAATATAAATATTTTTATGGTATCTAATTGCTACGTATAAAAAAAGGCATAGCAGTGACGGTCTCAGATGACCGATGTCTGATGAAATAATCCTTTATGTGAAGTTTCCTAATAAGCTTTAAAGTAAATTTATCAACTATTAAGGAATTTGTAAGTGTTTTAGCAAGTACAAAGGATGTACCTTTTTAAGTACTCTTTTTTCCATGTTGGTTAAAATATACGAACCTAAATTAAAGAATCCATCTAGATAAGGGCAAGAGATTCCTGTATACTTGTCTATAAAAAACACGATTCATTAATAGGTGTAAACAGAGACATACATGTATGACCCTTAGAGTTACATTTATGAGATGACAAATATTTTGTTATAAATATAGCAAATAACTTCTTTCAGTTCACGACGCGTGTTCGTGATTAAGAACTAATTAAAAATATCACTATGTTGACATTCAAAAATCTTATCAGTTGATTAACTTCGCAAACGTGATTTCAATAAGAATTTCGATGTAGATTGTTATGTCGACTGCGCCACTTGCCGTCAAGACTCTTTTTTTTTTGCTTCGGGAACATCTTAAAAAATGGATGTGTTACAGATGCTAAAATATGTTCCTTTGCCATATCGCTCATTTCTAACAAAAACTCGATTCAGATGCCAACGGCTTACAATGCACAAGCGGACCGTTGAGAATGAATTTCGTAGCCTGAAAATGTTTTTGTACCAGGACAGTTTGTGCATTGAGCAACAACCTTATCACCGTCGATTTGTCCAACTTTAACAAATTTCCCATTTAATATTGAAGGCAAACTTTTTTCGAGAGTATCCATATCCAAATACAAGTAAGGGAAACCGGGGTTAGTTGTAACATTTTTTCCATCTTTTTTGAATGGAGTGACTAATACGTACATTTTCGTCGCGACATTGCGACGAAAATTCCCAGCTTGCGGCGAAACGGTCCAGAACGCGGCGAAACGGTCCAGAACGCGACAAAACGGCCGACCTTTGCGACGAAAAGTCTAAAAATTTCGGCGGGCAGTATTCCGCAGCATGGCGAAACAGATGGCTACTCTATTGATAAAGACCACTAGACCGCCGAATGCGATGGGAATTCCGCAATCTGCACAAGCCATGTCAGCACAATAGGTTGCTGCACGCTTCCTACCGATTTTTTTTTTTTTTCATAATAGTTTATAGTCCTTTACACCAAGTGTTTTAAGACTGAAACGGCTGTGTCAGAAGCACCTAAGTACTTCCAGTCGTGGATCATAATTTGATCCTTTTAACTTTTCCCTCCTCCTTTCTCCAGGCTTGGGACTGGCTTGCAAAAGCAAGGCGGAGTTGCTTCCTACCGATGGAACTGGGTTGTATTTATGCCATGTTGCAATGTCAGACAAAGGTGTCGGATTAATCATTTATTGTTCAATTTTAATAACAAGTTCGTTAGCTGACTATGCAGCTGAATTGAATCATTTTTTTTTGAAAAATTAAGATAGAGTTTGTTGAGTTCTTCTTCAAACTCTTTGGTAACTCTTCTTTGAGCCCTTTGAACCTGATTCAAGCTCACACATTGCTCGTTTAGAGCTATGGTTCGTGCCTCCTGAATACAAAGCATAAAGGCTTGTGATGTGGTTGGCTATTTGCTTTAAGCCATTGTTCCATCCTTCCAGGTCGTTGTTGGTTGTGCTTGTTAACCAGCATATGGGAATGCAATGGGAATTCCGCAATCTGCACAAGCCATGTCAGCACAATAGGTTGCTGCACGCTTCCTGCCGATTTTTTTTTTTTTTTTTATAATAGTTTATAGTCCTTTACACCAAGTGTTTTAAGACTCTAATGGCTGTATGTAGGAATTCTAGACTAAAGTACTTCCTGTCGTGGATCAGAATTTGATCCTTCTTACTTTTCCCTCCTCCTTTCTCCAGGCTTGGGACTGGCTCGCAATTAGCAAGGCGGAGTTGCTTCCTGCCGATGGAACTGGGTTGTATTTATGCCATGTTGCAATGCCAAACAAAGGTGTCGGATTAATCATTTATTGTTCAATTTTAACAAGTTCGTTAACTGACTATACAGCTGAATTGAATCCTTTTTTTTGAAAAATTAAGATAGAGTTTGTTGAGTTCTTCTTCAAACTCTTTAGTAACTCTTCTTTGAGCCCTTTGAACCTGATTCAAGCTCACAAATTGTTGGTTTAGAGCTATGGTTTGTGCCTCCTTTTCTAAAACTGAACATAAAGCATAAAGGCTTGTGTTGTGGCTGGCTATTTGCTTTAATCCATTGTTCCATCCTTCCAGGTTGTTGTTGGTTGTGCTTGTTAACCAAATTTGCCAAGTTAAAGCAAATAAACAAACTAAGCACAAAATGGTTTGACTCTTAAGTACCTTTTCAGTGAGGTGTAGTTTGGAATCCTATGTGTGGTTGAGCTTTGCCTTTTTCGATAATAGCCGATCTGATGTTTTTCTGTTCTGGGATAGATAGGTTTGGTAGGCAGGTATGGAACTGTGAGCACTTGTAGTTAGAGCCAGTTTGAATAACTCTTCCTCTGCACGCTGATAAAATAATAACATTAACTAACATGTTCAAGGACTTACGCTGAGTTAATCATTGACTTACTTTTACTGTTTTTCGAAGATTTCGATCGATTGACACACGTCCAAATTACTTTGTCGTTTTTTTCATCCATCCTTTCAACAGTCAGCGCAAATTGGCTAGGGATCTTTATCCCGTTCCCGATCGCTTTCTCGCTCCCGATCTATAACCCGCTTGCTACCCCGTTCCCAGTATTTTTATCAGTATTGCTTTTTATTAGGTAATAATTACAAAAATATCTTTTAACTGATATTTTTAAACTTATTAATTGTATCATCACGGAAACCAGTATTTGTCCGGTAATGCAAGTAAAAAAACTCTGTTCTTCACATGTTCCGCTGTCAGTCGGCTCCTAGTGTTAGGAACTGCCAAATTTACGGCAGAAGCCACTCTTTCTGAAGGTACAGAGGAAGCCGTAGGTGTCAAGTGTTAAGTACTTAAGAGCTATATTTGAAAGAACTGGGGTGAAAAGCCTCGCGTCAATCCAAAACTTTGTTGGATTTTCCTTACGAGAGAGATTTGGAATATCCAAGAATTGCTTCAACTCGTCCGGCATTCTGTTAGTTCGAGGCTACATTAGCTGCATTATTGATGGCTGCAGCAACTAGTAGTTTTCATGTCGAGACCATAACGAATCGGATTCTGACGTCACAGAATTTTGTGTTTCAGAAATTGTGGAAGTATTCAGAGTAGGCGACATCTGTCCTTGTCGCCTGTGTTCTGCACGTATTTCATCTGATAGCTCACTTATTGCTTTTGAAACAGCGAGTGCAGAATGAAAGTGCATACGCTTGAACCGTGGATCTAAAATCGTAGCTTTTGCAAAGCACATATTTTCCTCCAAAGGCCTTAGACGTGTAGTAACCCCTTGCAATAAACTGGTTTTTACGGCAATACCTAATGCTGTTGAGGATTTTTCGTGTTCCATTCCAGTCCTTGCGTCAGCAAATTTGTAATTGGTATCACCACTAGGCTAACACTCACATAATAATCACCGCTGATGTTTTCAGTAGCCTGCTTAAATGGCGAAAGCAGTGTTATCAGCTCTCGCCTGACATTCAGCTGAGACGATGTTAACATATCTGTGGCATTTCTCCAGCCAGATTTTTTGAAGAAAAGTCCAGTTAAATATAAGTGTGTAAAAACTACATAAATGAAAAGATTTTTAGTGTAAAATTGATATCTGCAATTATTGAATAAGTTGGTATAAATTGGTATAAAAACAACGTTCCATTACAGAAAAGTCCAGTTAAATAAAAGTGTGTAAAAACTACATAAATGAAAATATTTTTAGTGTAAAATTGATATCTGTAATTATTGAATAAGTTGGTATAAATTGGTATAAAAACAATGTTCCATTATAAATGAAAAATCGAAATAAAAAACTTCAGATCAATAGTAATACGTAAAATGATTAAAATTGGAATTCAAAATTTGTTGTCTTTCAATGAAATAAACAATGTCTTTCAATGAAATAAACAATGACGCTATATTAAAAAAGGTAATTTTGAGAAGTACTTAAAAACCCCAAAAATAATTTTTCCGGTGTATTCCCCTTGCTTGTAGAGCTAGTTCTTTGACTCTTTTTCTGAAAACCTGATTTTGAACAAAGCACCATCCGTACAAACCCCACAGAAGTTTTTCCACTTTAATCTTCCAGTCTAAAAAAACGTATTTATCTTTTCCATAATATCTTCACTTTTTGTGGTTGTTTCAAGTTCACTACCAAACAGGAACTCTTCTTTGAACTTTTCTGAATAAATTAATTTTATTTATTTATTTTATTTATTGAGCACAATGCGAACCATAAACGAAATAAAGTGCCCAAAAGGTACATCCAAAGGGAATTACTTCCGCTAACGGACGACCTATATATATATATATAAACAAAACCAGAATGCCAACCGAGAAGCAATGCAATTAAAAATTATGTGTCGAGTAGTAATAAGTAAAATTTTTATGAAGACAAGCAACTGATATTGGAAAAACTCTAAATCCATTTTAGTGTGTTCTTAGTGCTTCGTCTCTAGATGACGTTTGAGTTTTGAAGGTTTCATAGACTCATGACTGAGAACAACTTTGCACAATAATAGACAGATTCGTACGATACTTTGTTCATAATTTGGTCAATAACTTCAAGAAACCAATTAAAAAAATGCCTTATAATAATTTTTTTTACTGAGTAAGTTGGCGACCTCCCAGAAAACACGCCGCGACCCCCAGGTTAGATTAGAGTATTGTACGGGCCAGGCCCTGCCGTGATTTTAGGGTCTTTAGACGGGCCGGGCCAAACCAGAAGTTAAGATGGGACAGGTCGAATTTTTTTGTCAAGAATATAAAACTTTTAGGCCTGTAAAATCGAACCGGGCCCAAATTAGACGGGCCAGGCCAAGTTGTCGACGGTCATAAAGAGTTATAAATGTTGTTTTGTATTATATTGTACAGTTGCCCGGGGAAGCTGGAGCTGTCTTAATGCTGTTTAAAGAACACGTACCGTCTTGTCTTTGATGTTTTTTGTTCACCAACGTTGAGTTTTTGTGAAGAAAAGAAAGTACGCTTTAAAAAAAAGAATTTAATCCGAATCATGGTTTTAAAGGCAATTAAAGGATTTGAACAATCGAAAGCAATACAAGCAGCTGCGTCACACAGACAATTCACAACACACCTCAACTGTCACACCTTAGTCACACTGTCAAAATGAAAGATTTGGTCACGTGACTGTGTAACAATAAATCGATTTGCACACGATTTCTTTCTTTATGAGAAACTATAGCAAGACTTTTCAGTATTAATATGTTTTTAACTATGAGTAGTGAACAAAGGAAGAAACACCAGACTCGGTCGCAATGATGATGATTATAGTGATGATGGTGGTAGTGATAACTTGTTATTTAACTGTTTTAATGAATTTGTAATTAATATAGAGATAATAATTAATACAATACGCAAACAAAGCAGTTGTTGTTTAAGGACTGAAATATAAATGTTTATTTTCCAATTAATTGCTGGTCAACTTTTGGAAATTTTGTTAACTCCGGTGCTGAGGATTTCATTGAGCCAATCCGATCCTACAGTTTTTTTTTTCAGAAGCAACTGGATTTTATTAAATAGCTTAAATGTTTCGATAAAACTAGAATGCTTGTGAGGAAACCCGTCAAGGTTGTTACAGTGTACCTGAGACGGAGGAAAAGTATTACTTGGACAGGTGTCCTGGCTGCAATAATTTCGTTGGTTCTATTTCTGTCTTTTTTCATTCTCATCTTCGGAACATCTACGTTAGGTGGGTTTGAGCGTAATTATTTGTTATAAATTAATTAATTAATTAATCATTTGACAAAGTTGGAATTGCATATGCGTATTTGCTTATTATTATTTTTTAATTTGTTGACACTAAATGGATAGTCAGACCCATAAGCAGTTACGTATCTAGGCCTCTTCTATCATTTATAACCGCATGGTCTTTCCCGTGATAGTAATAATAATTTTAATATTATTACTATTATTAATTTATCTGTTTTGCAAACCAGACAGACTTGTTCAAAATAGGTTTCAGAAGTTTAATTCCTATGATTGGCTATATTTTACTATATTGTAGAAGATTAAGAAAAATATATTTAACTTTTCTCCGTCACTCCCAAAGTTATACCTGCGGCTATAATGCAGAAAATGAATGAATAGGTACTTAAATAGCTACGGTGTTTTAGCAGTGGCGTCTTTAACTTCTAAGCTTGGGGTGGGATCCCGAACTCAAATCACGTGGGGAAAAAACCTGCACTTTTTTGAGCAAGGAGATCACTCGTAAGGCTCAGGTAAACTCATCAGCCTTTTATCCACCTGTGATGAGTGATGATTCCACCAGGAACAAAGTGATCGAGGTATACTGATTACGTCTGGCTATATCGTAAAGTCGATTGATTGGTAATAACGCCACTATAATCTCATCAAAACTTTGTACCTATCTCTTACTTTACTCAACTGCAACAGACTATAGATAAAAAAAAATGTATGGTGTATAATACATTCATTGTTAATTTACGATGCGGCGTTTAACACAGTCGACACGCAATCGAGTATAAGTATATGTTGCGAGTTAATTTACGATGAAAGCAAATCTGTCCGTCAAAACCTACTATTTGGTTCCGTTTGTGTAATTGACAGTGAATTTTAAAAACTATAAACCTTTTGGTTGATAAATTTTTGAAAAGTGAATACAACATTTGGTTGATCGAAGCCACGCAGCTTTCTTTCAGGCGCTGCAATAAATTCAGGATATTTAAAATTCTTACGATACGAGAGTCCTGAACATAATATGGTGTAATACCACAAGTTTTCATGCCGTGTATCCAAAACCTGAATGTACCGAACCTTATTGCGAAACAAAACAATGCCATAACTAATACATACTGGAAAATGTGCAACAAACTCTTACATTAGAATTTGCTGTTTAGTTACTGTTGTTGTTTATTTACTTTTTTTTCAATTTACAGAATTTCTGCGCTTAGGAAAATAACAGCTTCATACTTTGTTCTAAGTTGCTTGACAGTGCGCCAGACAGAGCCTGGCATGACTTTTAGACGCGACATTACCATCTCAGTTTTTAAGCTCCATTCCAAAGCCACCTATAAAAAGTATTGGAAATGTGCAACAAACTCTTACTTTGTTTGGAACCAGTCGTCAGAGTAAAACAGGGTCTTAACATTGACCTTAAAATTATTTTTTTATAAATGAGTTGCCATTGAATTTGATGAATGCTCATTAGAATTTAATTGCCAGTAAACCTTTCATGCGGATGGATTGAATTTTTCTTAAACAAATTTGATTTGAAAACAAATCGCTATAAAGAAAGGAATTTTTTTAGCTGCGTTGAATGCAATTTTGAAATCAGGACTGTGATGAAAGGGCGTAGTTTGCTAAAGTTTGTATATCTAGCAGAGTGAGGTGCACAGAGACTTCAAAAGCATTTTCAAAGGGGATTGGGGGAGGGCAAATTTATGACAGCGTTGCAAAATTTAAATGCTTACAAAAAAGGTTATTGCAAAATAGTTACGTCAACTTAACAAACATGTAGAATAGTTAAGGGTTTGCTTTGTGTCACAGCAAAACTGGGTATATATCCACGTGAGAGTAATATGAATAAGAGCGTATCTACATGCCAATTAAATAAATTAGAAACAAACAAAAACATCAGAAACTTTTGTAATAGTTATTTTATGATCTATTGAGGTTTCCTCTATAGCAAAGTATATCATTATCGGTCTGTGAAAGAAACGACGTTTTGAATACTCATAGGCGTAGCGTTCGGAGAGGGAGCGAAAGGACCAGCTACCCGAATCGTATAATGCTGAAACCAATATTGTTAAAACCTTGTTTTTTATTGTTTGGAAAATTTATTTAAAATTTCTAACCCCCCCCCCCCCCTCTCCCGGACTGCAATTTGTGTGAAAAAGTTGTTTGTTTCTAGCCTCGTTCCCCCTCTTGAGAATTGGGAACCCTATATGCCTATGTGAAAATTTCTTTAAGAACAGGAATGTCATAACATATAGAGTAGTAGTAAATTAAATAATTCTTTACTTTAATTGAGCTGTCAGGAATTGTATGGCTTGTATCGTTTCAGTATATTACTACTAATAAAAAAGCAAACTTTTTACAAACTTTTATTTATGTTACAATCTCTGTTTGTGTGTGTGTGTGTGGCTTTCTCTGTACGCAAATCTTGTAAAATTAAAAGTAAAATTTAACCAGCTTTTTGACAAGCTAGAAAGCTAAAACTTTCAGCATAGCTTTATATTGGATGACAATACATGATTCAATTAAAAAAATTAATTTGAACATCTTTCGTATTTCTAAATCGAGTGTATTTTAAACATAGTTTGTGTTGAAAAACTCGTTTTTTCCTTTAATTGTGTAAGAAATTTTTTACATACCGGCTAAGATCAATGTCTTTTCTAAATTTGGATGAACTGCACATTAAAGAGTTATTTGTGTAACTTTTTTAGAATTTATAAGATTTGGCACTCATATCTCATTATCTCATTAGTTTATATCTATTTATTTATAGAGAATACTACCGATATTTTAATTTTACTGGGACAGTAGAAACACCTAAGTCCCGAATATCTAATAACTAAACAAAGTGAAAGTAGCATAGTACGGAGAAATTGTAACAGGTTTCTATTTCAGCCAATCCCGAGTTAGCAGCACATCGCCAATCAATAGAAACATTAAGTGTACCAGTGATACCTGTCAAAAATGACGGATGATTTTTTTCAAATATTAAAATATATAATTATCATTGTTTTTTCTTTGCAGCATGTCGTTAAAAGAGTTAAACGGATATTTTTCAAGCTCTATCTGTTCGAAATTTAAAATAATTCTAATAAAATGCATTCAATTTTTACTATATTTTTTAATCCAATCGAAAACTCTATTATTGAAAACCCGACTGTGTTCAGCATATTCTAGCTATATAATAGAGGGTGGCGGGCTGCTTTTGACAAGCAACTAAATCATCTTGTATTAAGAAAGAGACATGTAACGAAGTTTGAATAACGAGCAGGTAAAATAAAAGTTTATTTCCTAAAAGTTGCGAGTGTTTTACATATTTTCTTTTTGGTTTCGTTTCTGACAAGCAGCTTGTTGCGTAGGCGTAGAGTTTCCATTTTACATTAAGGAAGGGGAAAAGAAGCGAGACTCCCACCAGATTATGAACCAAAAATTTGTTTAGAACTTTTTTCGAAAATGACGAGTCTTATAATTTTTTCTAAAAAGTACCTATACCCCTATCTCATCCGAAATTTAGCTATTTTGAAAAAAATGTATAAGTTTTTGAAAATTTGATGTAAATATGACGTAATTGGTTGTACCGATTTAGGCATACTAAAGTAGTTTGTGTATCCAGTTGTTACATCAAGATATTCTTGTGTAATGTAAGGTAGCTGTGCAGTATAAAGCAATGTTGTTATTAAATGTTGCCTTTCTAAAGAGAAACTATTAAAACCACTCTCGTGTCACTAAAAAAAGCTATAACTTTCTTCACTAGACTAAATGTTTTAAAGACAGAAATAGAAAACTATTTCAGATCGTAAAACGTAATTCAATTTTTTCCCCTGATTTATGTTATTTTTTTGACATACTATGGAATAAACCCACCGTGGACAAAACAGATTTAAGCCATTGTATCAATGAAATAGGACCTTTTATAAAAGACTGTAATCAAAGGCGTTTGACATTTTGACATTCTTGACGTTTAGTTTGATACGCTTTAGAACCGTCAGCATTGAAAGCTTTTGTAAATTCTTCTTTTAAACTTCAAAGCTTTTTTGGACAAAATCTGGCAGTGAAAATTAACAAACTGACCGTGATCAAATCAAACTGAAACTTGGAATATAAACTCGATGCCAATGACTGTGCATTCTATTAAGTTTGGGAATTATTTTTAATTAATAAATTTCAATTGTTAATTTAAACTGTTTTATCTGTATTTCATTAAAACAACAAACACAAAATATCCGTCAGTTTCCATTTTTGTCCTTAGTTGTCTAACGACAGTCAGCTCACCATCTAATTTTTCATACCTAAACAGGCACAAGATCAATGACAGCGTCAAATGCATCTGAATCGGCCATTGGTAGAAACAAGACTGTTGAAAATACCTCAACACCTTGGATGGAAACTGAAAGATCAAACGCAACCAATAATACAGCGAGTGATTCAACAACAAAATCAGTATCGACACAATATTTTAAAACTGTAACATCATTATTAATTACAATTGATGCCACTTTTTCTTTACTAACGACAACTGAAACATCAACAATAAACACAACTCCAACAATATCAACACCTGAAGCTACAACACTGTTAATAACGAAAATTTATGATACAACACCGTTAATAACTAAAACTGATAACAAAAGTTTGATAATAGCAACGGATCATACAACTCTATCAATTACAACGTCTGATACTACAACTACACCAATAACGACGTCTGATGTTACAACTTCTTTAATGACGACAATTGATACTACAATTCTTCTAGTAACAATTGATGCTTCACCTCCATTATTAACAACAACTGAATCTACAACTTTGTTAATAACAACGACAACTGATGCAACAACTCCGTTAATGACGACAACTGAAACTACAACTCCGTCAACAACACCAACAGATGCTACAACTCCGTTAATAACGCAAACTGATCCTACAACTCGTTCAGTAACGACAACTGATCCTACAACTCCGTTAATAACGACAAATGATGCTACAACTTCGTTAAAAACAACAACTGAAACTACAACTCAATTAATAACAACAGCTGATTCTAAAATTCGTTCAGTAACAACAACTGATACTACAACTCCGCTAATAACGACAACTGATGCTACATCTCAGTTAATAACGACAACTGACCTTATAACTCCGTTAATAGCAACTCTATTAAAAACAACAACTGAATCTACAACTCCGTTAATGACGACAACTGATCCTACAACTCGTTCAGTAACGACTGGTGCTTCAACTCCGTTAATAATGACAACTGACACTTCAACTGTGTTAATAACAACAACTGAAGCTACAACTTCGTTAAAAACGACAACTGATCCTATAACTCCGTTAGTAACAAAAACAACTGATGCTATAACTCAGTTAATAACGACAACTGATGCTACAACTCCGTTAATAACAACTGAAGCTACAACTTTGTTGATAACAACGACAACTGATGCTACAACTCCGTTAATAACGACAGCTGATGCTACAACTCCGTTAATAACAACTGATGCTACAACTCCGTTAATAACAACAACAGTTGCTATAACTCAATTATTAACAACAACTGATCCTAAAACTCGTTCAGTAACAACAACTGAAGCTACAACTTTGTTAAAAACAACAACTGGTGCTACAACTCTACTATTATTGACAACTGATTCTACAACTCAATTATTAACGACAACTGATGCTATAACTCCGTTAATAACAGCAACGACTGAAGCTACAATTCACATAAAAACAACTGAAACTACAACTCCGTTAATAACAACAACTGATGCTACAACTTCGTTAATAACAACCGATGCTACAACTCCGTTAATAACAACAACAGTTGCTACAACTCAATTATTAACAACAACTGATCCTAAAACTCGTTCAGTAACAACAACTGATGCTACAACTCACTTAATAACAACTGAAGCTACAACTCCGTTAATAACAACAACTGAAACTACAACTCCGTTAACAACAACAGATGCTACAACTCAATTAATAACGCAAACTGATCCTACAACTCGTTCAGTAACGACAGCGGATCCTACAACTCCGTTAATAACGACATATAATGCTACAACTCCGTTAATAAAAACAACTGAAACTACAACTCCTTTAATAACAAAAACAGTTTCTTCAACTCAATTAATAACAACAACTGATCCTACAACTTGTTCAGTAACGACAACTGATGCTACAACTCTGCTAATAACGACAACTGATGCTACAACTCAGTTAATAACGACAACTGACCCTATAACTCTGTTAATAACAACTCTATTAAAAACAACAACTGAATCTACAACTCCGTTAATAAAAACTACATCTCCGTTAATGACGACAACTGATGCTACAATTGTGCTAATAACAACTGATGCTACAACTCTGCTAATAACGACAACTGATGCTACAACTCAGTTAATAACAACAACTGACCCTATAACTCCGTTAATAACAACTCTGTTAAAAACAACAACTGATGCTTCAACTCACTTAATAACAACTGAAACTACAACACCGTTAATAACAACAACAACTGATGCTACAACTCCTTTAATAACAACTGAAGCTACAACTTTGTTAATAACATCATCTGATGCTACAACTCAGTTAATAAAAACAACTGAAATTACAACTCCGTTAATAACAACAACAGTTGCTACAACTCAATTAATAACAACAGCTGATCCTAAAACTCGTTCAGTAACAACAACTGATGCTACAACTCCGCTAATAACGACAACTGATGCTACAACTCAGTTAATAACGACAACTGACCCTATAACTCCGTTAATAACAACTCTATTAAAAACAACAACTGAATCTACAACTCCGTTAATAAAAACAACTGATGCTACATCTCCGTTAATGACGACAACTGATGCTACAACTCTGCTAATAACAACTGATGCTACAACTCCGTTAATAATGACAACTGTTGCTACAACTCTGCTAATAACAACGACTGAAGCTACAACTCACTTAATATCAACTACAACTCACTTAATAACATTTACAACACCGTTAATAACAACATTAACTGTTACTACAACTCCGTTGATAACAACATTAACTGTTACTACAACTCCGTTGATAACAAACGATGTTACAACTCTGTTAATAACAACTGAAGCTACAACTTCGTTAATAACAACGAACACTTATGTTACAACTCCGTTAATAACAACTGAAGCTACAACTCCGTTAATAACAACTGAAGCTACAATTCCGTTAATAAAGACAACTGATGCTACAACTCCGTTGATAATAACAACAGTTGCTACAACTCAATTAATAACGATAACTGATGCTACAACTCGTTCAGTAACGACGTCTGATGCTACGACTCCGTTAGTAACAACAACTGATGCTACAACTCCGTTAATAATGACAACTGATACTTCAACTCTGTTAATAACGACAACTGACCCTATAACTCCGTTAGTAACAATAACAACTGATGCTATAACTCCGTTAACAACGACAACTGATGCTACAACTCCATTAATAACAACAACTGATGCTACAACTCCGTTAATAACGACAACTGATACTACAACTCCGTTAATAACAACTGATGCTACAACTCCGTTAATGACTACAACTGGTGCTACAACTCTACTATTATTGACGACTGATTCTACAACTCAATTATTAACGACAACTGATGCTATAACTCCGTTAATAACAGCAACAACTGAAGCTACAATTCACATAAAAACAACTGAAACTACAACTCCGTTAATAACAACAACGGATGCTACAACTCCGTTAATAACAACTGAAGCTACAACTCTGTTAATAACAACAACAGTTGCTAGAACTCATTTAATAACAACAACTGATCCTAAAACTCGTTCAGTAAAAACAACTGATGCTACAACTCACTTAATAACGACTGAAGCTACAACTCCGTTAATAACAACAACTGATGCTACGACTCCGTTAATAACGACAACTGAAACTACAACTCACTTAATATCAACTGAAGCTACAACTCCGTTAATAACAACTGATGCTACAACTCCGTTAATAACGACAACTGATGCTACAACTCCGTTAATAACAACTGATGCTACAACTCCGTTAATGACGACAACTGAAACTACAACTCCGTTAACAACAACAGATGCTACAACTCAATTAATAACGCAAACTGATCCTACAACTCGTTCAGTAACGACAACTGATCCTACAACTCCGTTAATAACGACATATAATGCTACAACTCCGTTAAAAAAAACAACTGAAACTACAACTCCGTTAATAACAACAACAGTTGCTTCAACTCAATTAATAACAACAACTGATCCTACAACTTGTTCAGTAACGACAACTGATGCTACAACTCCGCTAATAAGGACAACTGATGCTACAACTCTGCTAATAACGACAACTGATGCTACAACTCAGTTAATAACGACAACTGACCCAATTACTCCGTTAATAACAACTCTGTTAAAAACAACAACTGAATCTACAACTCCGTTAATAAAAACAACTGAAACTACAACTCCGTTAATAATGACAACTGATGCTACAACTCTGCTAATAACAACGACTGAAGCTACAACTCACTTAATATCAACTACAACTCACTTAATAACAATTACAACACCGTTAATAACAACATTAACTGTTACTACAACTCCGTTGATAACAAACGATGTTACAACTCTGTTAATAACAACTGAAGCTACAATTTCGTTAATAAAGACAACTGATGCTACAACTCCGTTGATAATAACAACAGATGCTACAACTCAATTAATAACGATAACTGATGCTACAACTCGTTCAGTAACGACGTCTGATGCTACGACTCCGTTAGTAACAACAACTGATGCTACAACTCCGTTAATAATGACAACTGATACTTCAACTCTGTTAATAACGACAACTGACCCTATAACTCCGTTAGTAACAACAACTGATGCTATAACTCCGTTAATAACGACAACTGATGCTACAACTCCGTTAATAACGACAACTGATGCTACAACTCAGTTAATTACGACAACTGACCCTATAGCTCCGTTAATAACAACTCTGTTAAAAACAACAACTGAAGCTTCAACTCACTTAATAACAACTGAAACTACAACACCGTTAATAATAACAACAACTGATGCTACAACTCCGTTAATAACAACTGAAGCTACAACTTCGTTAAAAACAACAACTGATGCTACAACTCCGTTAATAACAACTGAAGCTACAGAGGCTACAACTCCGTTAATAACAACTGATGCTACTACTCCGTTAATAACAACAACTGAAACTACAACTCACTTAATAACAACTGAAGCTACAACTCCATTAATAATAACAACTGAAATTACAACTCCGTTAATAACAACAACAACGTATGCTACAACTCCGTTATTAACAACAACTGATGCTACAACTCCGTTAATAATAACAACAACTGAAGCTACAACTCCGTTAATAACAACAACAGATGCTACAACTCCGTTAATAACAACAACAGATGCTACAACTCCGTTAATAACGAAAACTGACGCTGTAACTCCGTTAATAACGACAACTGATGCAACGACTCTTTTAAACACGACTAATGATGCTACACAAACTATTTCCGATGGGCTAACTGCAACCGTATTAATTCATTCTACTGCGCCTAGGAAGATTGTTAAACGCTGTCTTGTTTTTACTTAACTAAAAATAATGAAAGTTTTAAATAAAAATTTGTTTTTTTTTCTTCATAACCAAGGGCGGATTCTGGGACCGGGTGCGCCATGCATTTGCACAATGCACGATGGAAGCATGCAGTGTACAATTTAATTTCAGTTTATTGACATTTGTTTAACAATATTCAACTACTTATACTAAGAAATATTTTTAAGCAACGTTTATTTCCATTTTGTCAGTGCAACAGGCAATAGAATTCATACCCACAAAGCATTAATATTAGTCACTATATCAATAAGTACAATTTAGTGTCAAGGCCAGGGGCGGATACAGAATTCTGAAACCAGGAGGGGGCCATGCTTTCACACAAACAAAGTATGCATTGTAAATAAAAATAAATTTGTGAATAAATTGTGAATAAATAAATAAATGAAAGAATAAATTTCCTCCATAATATATCACACATCTACATGTGCACAAAAAACAATCCTGAAGCAACTCTACTGTCAATATAAAAGGTGTGATCAGAAGTTATTTTTTACTTTTAGGCAGGTTATTGAAAATACAAAACCTCTTTTAAGAAGTTGCTTCTATTTTTTAGAAATTTTTTATATTACTTTATTTATTATTTTTCTTGACAACAAAAGCTGATGACCGAGAAAAAATATTCTACCCTCTTCACCGTCATAGGGGCCCGTTTATCTATAAAAAGAGCCCGACCAAACCTCTAAGGCTTTTACTTACTTTTCAGGCTATTTCCGTGGCCTCGTTTTTATTTTTGGGGGCACACTGAAAAGCCCACTGAGGGCAATGGCTTCTTTGCCCCCTCACCCTACAAATCAAAGGCGCAACTAGCAAAAAATGCTGGGGGGCTCAAGTGTGAAAAAGGGAAAAAAGTCCGCCGCAGGCAAAAAATTTTTTGGACTATCTTTAGTCTGCAGTCTTTTTTGGTATCTTGAATAATTTATTAATGAAATAAAAAAAATACTGCAAACTGAAGGTAGTCAAAATCAATCTCGAACCAGTTAAAGCAATTGTAAGAAATTAAGTTTATGAATAAATGTAGCGCCCCCCACCCCTCTACCCAAAAAAAACTCATCGAATTTGGAAAAATGGCAGGACCCTCCGATTTGGCCTGTGGGGCTTGAGCCCCCTTTCTTCCCCCCTAGTTGCGCCCCTGCTCCGAATTGACGTCCTTACCATTAAACAGCCATTCAATCAGAAAAATTTAACCAGTGAATTCAACAAAACAGCGTCATAATTTATTTATTTTTTTAAATCATTTTTTTTCATCAAATTAATATGTAATATTCACCCATGATTATACATCATTCCTTTGTTGATATGCTGGTTTTTAATTTTTAAATCGTCTTGTACAGTATTTACTATTTCAGTTAGAAGATAACGACCGTTTGGTTCAGACGCTTTCTAATTGTGTTTGACTTGCAGACAGTTTTCTGCTTTTTATGCAAAAGATTTTTATCGTATCCATAAATAACGGCATGGCGATATCAATGACGTATTGTATACTTACTTATACTAAAATTAAATAAATAAAGAATTCCGGTTGGTGCAGTTTTTGAAGGTAGGTGAGATGCTGTTTTATACAAATCTCAATAAAAAAACACTTAAGAAAAGTGATTCTCTACTTTTTCTGGGAATCGACACACTGAGAACATTTCTAAAAACCAAAATAAAAAAAACAAGAAGCAATTTTTATTGCTATACTTTTTAATTTGACATGTTTTGTCAATTGTGACGACTAAGCATGTTTTTGAGTATACTTTAGAATCACTAGATCATGTTGAATCAGGAATCTAAATTCGACATACTCCTCTTTAAATTTTCCTAGTATTTGGTTGATATTTCTTTTTTAGCTACCATTGTAGATAAAAAAAACTATCTACGACTGGTTAAGAAAAAAAGAAATTTATAACTATCAAACGTGGAAACTAGACTTGTGATCAGTTTTTGTTACCTTGATTCAAACAAAAACGCACAAACAAAATGAAATCTTTAGAATCTGAAAATCTACACTAAGTTTTGGTATGCTCAGCCAGTTTTAAAATTTGACACTATATACTAATATGTCAAAAATTCTAACATTTTAAATTGCTCAATAAAAAAATCCCAAGAATATTTCAAAGTTTAAAAACACTGCAAATTTCAAATACTTTTTGAAAATCTTGCAGTACACCTAAAAATCTTATGCCACAGCACACTAGTACGTCTCGGCACACAGGTTAAGATACATTGCTTTAGGGGCTCTCATTAATCCTTTTAAACTTTTAAAATGAAGTAGGCCACAACACATAATTTTAGGTTTAAGATTAGAGCTTTTTAAGCAATGAGTTGCACTTTAGTTTAAAATAGGCATTGTTATACTGTAACCCAATAGTGACTCATAAATAAAGTGAATAGTAATTGAAGTGTCTATAAAACTATAATATTGTCTATATTGTACAGTCAACCAAAAAATATTATTAAAAAAAATTTAAGATACTTTTTATTATTATTATTATTATTATTATTATTATTTATTTGATTTATAATAATTTTATTAATCTGATTCAAAGAATTGCAAGATTTTTGTTTTCTTTATAGGTGTCATTAGAAATATACTTGATGAAGAATAAATTAGCTACCAGGTGACAATGGAACTTAAGAATGTAAAAGAATCCGAGATTCGAATAATCCACGTTCAGCAAGATGCAGATTGGGATTGTGGGCTGGCTTGTGTAAAAATGATTTTAAAGTACTTAACATTATTCGTATAAAATGCTGTTCAGTTTGAAATTGTACGAAATGCATTTTTTTTTACATGGATGTCTTAAACTATAAACATGTTGAATTGATGTTATCACTGATCACCTCAAAAACAATTAATATTTCAGATCATTCAATAAGAATTTAGATGATTTCCAGGTGGTATGTGATTCGTTTGGTCTCGATACCAGGTTTGGATTAAAAATAAAATTAAATCTCGGCGTAAAAATTTATTAATGATCCGTTACTCGATTCAGCAAATAGGTAAATATCGCGGAGACGAATAATTGAAACACTTTCATTCATCACAGCATTTGGACTGTTGATCTTGTTTGCATCCTTCAAAAATATGGCATCAAACATCTATTTGTGACTAAAACTCTCGGTGTGGATGCTTCTTATTCAGATAAAGTTCGTAGATTGTTTGCTACGAAGTTTGCAAATGTCCAGCTTTTTTTAACAAGCTGATATCTATATATACTAATGATATTCACAATCCTGTGAAAAAAACAAGTCTAAACTAAATCCTTAGAGATATTAATTTAGCTAATAAATTTTGGCAGCCATTCTACAAAGACAGTTACGGCCAGGATGTCATCAGGGTTCAGAGAGCGTTCGAGTGTGCCGACACCTTGGGACTCCACATACAGCAAAGGTGAAACTGCATTAGTTTAATTTCGAACAGCTTTTATAAAATTGCTGTACAGGCTGTCAGCCTATGAAGTGATGGAGGAAGGAAGCACGAAAACTGGCTATAAGTAAAAAGAGACTCCATCAATCCAACAGTGTCACGAAATGCACAGTGCTACTAAATACATTCTTGTTTAGATGAATGCAACAAAAAAATTCTTTAGCATTTTTAAAAGAAAAAATTGAATCCATACACATGACAATAATATATTTTCCAACAGGTCAGTTGAAATGAGTGAAATAGTGGGTCACCTGAAATCAGGTCAGCCAATCATCATGCTTGTTGATTGGAATATTATGAGATGCCTTCATAACTCTGTACAGGTTTCTAGTGCTATCTTTTCAAGTTTATAAACTCTTGAATTTCTTTTATTTATTATATGTTTAATTGCCATGGTTAATAGCTAAATTGAAGTATAACCAAAGAATTTCCACATTGGAACACTCTATATTTAGTATATTTAGCTTTAACCATCAAATATAGCTTGACATGAAACCAAGGTCGTGTCTATTTTTAGCACAGCTCAGCTCACTGATACTAATCTCCTTTTCTTAACTCTTTCATCGATTCAGTGTGGCGACTGCTTCTGTGGATTCTGGAGGAAAGTGCAATCCTATCAAGGTATCTCAGCAAACCACAACAACTCCATTATAATTACAATTTCTTTATAAAGTTAATTTACAAACTTTTCTACAGGTCATTACGTGGTGCTCACCGGGTGCAACGAATCTGGCACCGATATCCATTACCTTAATCCGGAACGATCCAGTTTGTTTATCTTATATTTTTCTTATCTTTTATCTTATATTTTTCTTATCTTTTATCTTATATTTTTCTTATCTTTTATCTTATATTTTTCTTATCTTTTTGTACAGCTGTTAAAAATTTAATGAATATTCTTTTAACTGATAACTTAGATATACAATATCTCAGGACTTTAGGTTGCAAATGATACTTAATTACAAACAGGTGCATGTAGTGTGAACGTGAGCGTCTTAGAAGAATCGAGGAAAGCACACGGAACGGACGAAGACATGATCTTCATCTTCGCCGACTCTCCGCAGATTCAAAATAAAGTTTAATTCGCATTTAGTCAGGAAAATTTCAGTATTTCCTAAGCCTGATACATCCTGCTTCTGGCAGCCGTTGTGTATTCATTCAAGTTCAAAGATTAATTAATATATCATTATATTAGAGTATTAAGTGTTTATTCATTTATTTATTTATGTACACTCCAGTCTGACTCGTGTTAAAATGACAACATGTGGTGCTAGCATTTGTATATTTTATGTACAGTAAGTTTTAAAAGAGTTATTATTTGTGAATAAAAGTGGTGAAATCGATTAAAAAAAAAAACTTACTTCCGATAAACAATCAAATCAATCGAGACATTACAGGACAGGATTTAGAACTTTCCACGCACCCCACAGACACTTACAAAACCTAAACAGAGAGAACTAAAACTTTGCCAAACTTCTTCGAACCTTCGTGAAAGACTGAAGTAGGCGACCTCTATCTTCTTTGCAAAAACATCAGGAACCTTTGTTTAGGTTTTTTTTTATATCGAGAAAGTTTTTCTAACGGAAAGATAACGCGAACGAATAAAAGAGGTTTCATTTTCTTCCTCTCCTCCTCATCGACGTTAAACACTGCGGGCAGTACCACTTCCCCCTGGGGGCCTGCTGTAGTCCCACACAACCGTAGTGAAACCACTCCAGTGGACACTGTAAAGAAACAAATTTTATATTAAATAAAAATATCTGATACAAAATAATGGTAATGCTTTTTAAAATCTCTTAAATGACAAAGTGGCTCATGAAAATGACCTTAACTCAGACAGTCTTATACAAATTAACCAAAGCCACCTTGCACCTATCTGTGGATGTTATAAAAGGCACGACTGAAAATAATTTTGCAAAAGCAGAATCTTGATAAAACTGACTTAAACACCTGCTCAAGATAAAGTCTGGATAAAAAATTCAATCAGTAATAAAAGTGAAACCATCATAATCACGTGTGCTACACGTTACGAAAGTTTCGTTTCACGTCAGTACATCACATGCAAACTATTAATGATAGCGCCAATCCAGTAAAATCCTTAACACCATAAGAAAATTTAAAACTCACGTCATCATTGTCGCACCCCACCATGTCTCCGTACGATACGTCATTGCACAGGCAGTATCTCGGTTCGTTGGGGTCGGCTTGCCATCCGGACGCCGTGACTTCCATGCCCTCGTCCGCTCCGGTCGGTACCTCGGGTGGTTGGACCGGCTCAGAAGAAGATGGCAGTCGTTGTTGCTGTTGCTGCTGCTGTTGGTGGTTGTGGTGGTGGTGATGATGATGATGGTGGCCCCCGTTAGCGGCCGTTCTCGATTGAACGTGAGAGCTGTTTGTGCTTCTAAAAATGAGAACGATTAAACTCAGATGTGACTGTTATTTGTTTAATAATAAAAAGTTGATAAATTTAAAATACTAATTTTAATTTACTTATTTAAATAAAAAAAATTTTTTTTTTATTTAATAGATAATGCAATAATCGGTTTCTCACTTTTTATTCTTAACGTTTGATTTGACCTCTGGAACGACATTTGAACTGTGTGCGTGAACCTCTTTGCCCATGGGAAGAACCTTCGGAATCTTCTTCACGGCTTCAAAACTCGCTTTCAGACTTGCCGTTCTCCTACCCTGCTGCATCTGACAACCGTGAAACAAATTGAAACTATCTAATTAGTTAATTAATTTAATAATAATATTTAATATCGAGTTTATTATTTTGAAATAATCAATTAAAACTACAACCTCAACAGTGGCTCCGATCGCTCGGGACGCAGCCACAGTAATCGCGGCGTTACTTCCACTGCCGACTGAAAGTAAGAGAAATTGGAGATTAATAATATTTTGCTATCTCTATTTTATCAATAATACAAAGTTTCTAGTCTGTTGTGGTCTTTAAATAACCAGTGCAGCAGTGTTAAAATTAATAAACTGCATTGACCAGGGACAAATTTTATCGCCACTTACAAGTTCTACGACTTGTTCTTAACTCTAAACATGTCTTACAAGAAGATTTTAAACTGTGAGAGCACTCTGGTTAGTCATAATAATTATGGAATTGCTAAGATTAAATCACTTTCAACAATAAAACTATAAACACTTATCTATTTTTTTTCTTTACTAAACGTGGAGAAAATACAATAACACGAACTAAAGTACTACACGGGCCGATTTTTTTGCGGCCCGACCCGGCCTGGCCCGTTTTGTACGGCCAAATTTTCAGGCCCGGCTTAGCATGTTTTTAAAATCCTAAAATCCTCGTACCTAACGCAAAAATCTCTGCTTGTCATGGCTCAGCCCTGCCGGTTTGAAAATCATAAAATCATGGCCCGGCCCATGATGAACTCTAATGTGAACTTCAGTGATGTACAAAACAAGTGAGGTGCTGGTGGCAGAGCGGTAGAGCGTTCGCCTGTCGATCGTTAGGTCGGCAGTTCGAACCTCACCGGCGACACCAGCGTAACTCCTTTAAGCAAGGAGTTCACTCGCATTGCTAAAAAGGTAGGCACCTATAAATGGCTGCCTCTGCAAGTACCCTTTCTCGCCTTCGAGCAAAACTTATCTTGGAAAAGGTGTGTGAAAGAGAAAAATAAATAAAAACAAACAGCATATATAAAAACAAATGAATCATAAATCAAAAATTGCCACATAAACCTGACCAACCTAAAGTGCTCAGAGTCGGTACTTTTTGTTGAGAAGCGTCATACGTCAAGTTGGACAACGGTGACACAACACTTGAACTCGTCGATGCAACTTTAGTTATATTCAACACGGTGTTCGGAAGAGCAGTCTCCTTTCCGAGTTCCGCCGCCAGTGACGACACGGAGGAATGTCGTTCGACGCTGCTGTTGCTGACCTGCGTGACCTGCTTGGTCGACGGTACGACGTCGTACGACGAGTTAAGGTTGTAGCTTTTGTGCTCTTGAAATCAATGCCGGAATTTTTTTTTAAAGAATAAATAAGACTACTAAATTTATTGCTATTGTAAAAATAAAGAAAAACCGACTTTCGTGGCGATGGTTGTTGTTCAGGTGTGGAATCGGTTTCTCTGATTCGGCAGTTCCTGGTGAACGAATAAGCAACGTGATAGAAATTCTGAAATGAACGACTACAAGAAAATCATAACCAGGAGCATCAACATATGAAATAGGCTGGGTGGGGATGGTGAGTCAATTTATAAAACTTTAATGGTGTTGCTGGAAAAAGGGATGTAGCTGGGCTAATTTAGTGTTGCAAAAGATCATTTCAAAAGAAATTTGTCTCAAGGCTCTGGGTTAAATAGGGGATGATGTTTACAAGAAAAATTGGTTACAGGGTATCTGTCAATATAGGGGGGTGGGGGAATAGATGAGATTGATTGCACCATTTTTATTCAAACCATACAAAACACCAGCATTCTTACTTCTTTCCAAGATTTCCGTGATTCCTGCATTGTCAGCCTCCAGCTCCATCTTGAACTTTGACACTTCCTGATCCAGTTTTCTCAAATGCCTGTCAACCTGAAGAGCAAAACAAAAGACTGATTCACTGGAATAAGAGCTTAAATTCATGCATGCAATTAGTAAAAGCTTATTAACCACACAAATCAAAGCCAGCAAACAACCCCACAACTTTCTAGAACCATAAACTTGATCTCGTTGACAACCTAGTTAGTCAACAGACTAAAAGCTTCTGGGCTATGGTGCAGGTTCACAGAGGTCAGTTCAAGATAAAAGTATCACTTACCAATTCATATATTTGGTTTCCCAGCTGTACTTTTTCATCTGCATCCTCCAATGCTTTCGAATACTCCTAAATAAGACAATTAAGTAAAATGAAGGTTAAAGAATTGGTCCTATAACTCGTTAGTCCGGATCAAACTCTGCTGCTGAATAATAAATCAGATCAAATACCTAACATTTGCACAGCACTACGGCTAAATAATAAATCTAGAAACATAGATCAAAAAGTGTTTTCAAGTTTATTTCTAAAAAAATAAACATGTCCGAGCTAATCATCGCAGCGAGCAAACAATCAAGCCTCTCCCACCCGCTATCATCTCTACCTGTCTGATCTTTGCCATTTGTTCGTCTTGCCACTCCTGCTTAACGGAACCCGAGCCGCATTTCTTGAAGAAGACGTTCACCTTCTCCTCTAAGCTGTCTGTGGCATCTAATGAGAACAAACAAATAATATTACATGTGGTTAGACTAACTAATACTTCACAAATTCTTATACCGTGGTTATTACTATCACACAAAGTTCAAAATATTTTTATTTCATGTTGATAAAAACATTTTTGTAATATTGTAGGTCAATATTTTGAAACAAAATTAATAGTTTTGACAACAAAAAGCCTGTTTAGTAACCTTACTGATGTATTTATTTTTAGAAAACCATAATAAGACATAAATAAATAAAATTATCTCAATGTTCATTAACTCACTTGAAACTTGCAGGTCCATTTCTCTCATCTCTGTAAACTTGTCCCTCATCTCCATGGGCAGATTCTCAATCACTGGAAGATTGAAACATGATTAATGATACTAAAAATTATTGATGACAAAAATTAATTGCTGAAAAACCATGTTGCTTGTAGCTAAAGATAATGGACTGCATAAAGTCATTAAAATGACAAATTCACCAGCTTATGACTGGAGCAAATTAATCACTATCTTTCAAATAGGAAACTGTAGGTCACACCAGAACCAGTACATTTCCTTGTATTTAGAGACTAAACGAGCTTAGCTTCAGCTTCGGCATTCGGAACTATTCGAACTACGGCTTCTAACCGAAATGTTCGGCTCCTACACAACAACCTTGCAGAGAAATCTTGAACTTGTTGAATTCAAGTCATTTGGTGTGATAAAAAAAACAAAGCAGGAGTGTCTTTGTTGTTTAATTTCACATTAATCCCCCGTCCTGGGTATCCACCAAAATCGGGTATGCCCCGGTAATGGATCGGGTACAACGCCAAGCATAGTCATGCCTACGGACCATATGATATCGTTTGGGTGGAGTATTAATAAATCAGTACACAAATGTGGCTAAAGCATGTCTGGTAATGAATGAATAAAAAATTAGATTCAAGACGTCATTTTGCAAACAGAGTATCGTAGTTCTACTATATAGTTACTAATGAACTACGATAACATTGTTAAAAAAGGCTTTGATAATGTATTCCAAAAAGGCAGCCCTCCAGGTGTAGCTTTCATCTTCTTACTCTACTTTTACCAACTAATATTTTAACCTTTTGATCCAGATTCCCACTTTGCATTCAAGTTTAAAATTATGCAATTATTTTCAACTAGTTTTTTCAAGTCTTGCAGTACCAAAGCAGGAAAAACGCTACTGAACAGGTAAGTTGTAGTAATTGTAAGTCAAGTTAGTTAGTTAGTAGTTAGTAATGTAAGTAATGGTAAGTTAGGTAAATTTATAGTACATATAACATTCCGGTAATCCCGAAGATCCTGCCGTTACCGGAGTTAATGAGATAAACAAGCAATGATTGGCAGGCACGTGATGTCCATGATTGACAGGCCGCCAACTACTAATAATATTCAGCTCCACCCACAAACCTTGGCTATAAATTTAAAAGTGAACACGAATAATGTTATTCTATGGTTTTTATTTTTACACATTGCTTTATCATGGCTGGAAATTACCTTGATGTTACTGGGATATTATCTACTAAATTAAATAAAAATGTGGAAGATGATGCTTTGGGATGAGCTATGACACGCGGTCTCATAGCGAGGATAAAATTCTGTCAGACATAAATGAAACTGACGAGAAGGAGTGGTACCTACTGCCGATGGATGTATTTGGCATTGTCCCATCCCAACTAGGCATGCCGCTCGACGAAATCGACAAGGGACAAAACAAAATTAGCATAGAAAATAATAGAACCAGAACATAGCATTTTAATAGAACAAGAAAATAAACACAACATAAAATCATAACAAAAAAATTAACCTAGCATAACAATAAAATAAAACAAAATAACAAATTTAATTTACAGGGTCATGTTATACCAAACAAATATATGTGAAACAAAATTGTGAAAGGGATCGGAAATCGACGTCATAGTCATACCCGCCAAAAACCCACTGCTCCCGGACTCGATGGTATCTCTCTGTGCCATTCTCGGAGGTCAAAAATTTATAAAGTTCTAGTTATGGCATCTCGTAATCACAAACTATCGGCCAAGCTTATAACCATTATATATCTCATTTTAAAAACTGCTGTAGTTGGCAAGACGTAATCACCAACTTTACTGTCAAATTTCCAACAAGTTTCGATTGTCTGTTTTTTTTCTTTATGTACAGTTAAAAACATGACATAGTTTCATTTAGTTTGGGTCATTCTTGACTGCAAATAGTTAAAGGTTTTAATTCGACGCAATGCCGAAAAACTTCTTTCTGGTGTTGCATTTGATATCGGAAAAACCAAACCAATTTTAATAATCTGTCTACTTTTGACAATAAAGTTTTTGAAGTTTCATTTTTACTGAACATATCAACAATTGACAGACTCTCGACGAGTCTCTCGTTATAAATAATATTGGTATTTGACAAAAAAGTGGCCCCCGGTTCATAAACTGCTAGTTGTCAGGTCTTTTAGTTGTCGAGTATATTACCATTACGAAAGGAATAGCAGATAAATAAAACTGTTAGTTGGCAAGAAAAACCATCAACTGTCGGCCTAGCATATCATATCATATTACCATATTAGCGGAGGAATAAGTAGTCGATGAGATATTAATTGCGTTTTGTCCATGCTTACAGATTTTTAAAATTTTATAATACAATTTATTTTATTTAAAAATATACATATATGTATATTATAAAACTAAATAAATTACATTATTTTTAAGCGCCAAATAAACTTTTAGGCGGAGCTTAATATTAATAATAAAATAATCTCCGCCTCGGGGCGGAGCTGAATATTCAACAACGGCAGGATCTTCGGGATTACCTAACATTCCCTTATTCATTAATTATAAACACTAACTTTCTAAGTAATCTTCTAAGTACAACATTTCCAACAACAAGCTATAAAACTATCCAAGAAAATAAAAAATTATTGTTATTGTTGTTCTAAGCGACGGCAGCACCACTTATTTATTTATTTACAATGAGCTGATATTCTGATTTCTGATATTATTTACTTCACGGCTCCTCGCTCAATATAATATCTTGTACAGCAGAAACATTTAATTTTTAAAGTTTGTTTATTATTTTTGTTAAATAATTTTTAGTAAATTATTGATTTAAAATAATTTATCTTGAGCGTTTTGTTTTGAAGATGAATTTGTCGCGTTCGCTAGACGACGCATTGAGTTTTTTTTATTTTTTTTTATAATAGTTTATAGTCCTTTACACCAAGTGTTTTAAGACTGAAATAGCTGTATGTAGGAAGCACCTAAGTGTTTCCTGTCGTGGATCAAAGTTTGGTCCTTTTAGCTGTCTCTCCTCCTTTATCCAGGCTTGGGACTGGCCCGCAATTAGCGAGGCGGAGTTCGACGCATTGAGTTCCAATTAAATTTTATTTGTGAAGTAGAACTTTGTTGGCCACAGGTGCTGCAAACTTGCGGAACGTTTTTTTGTATTATTAATTATTCTGATCGATATGGTTTTTTGGCGGTGGAAGTGGCGCAGATGGTAAGGTAGTTGGCATGATGCGAGGCGGTGTTGCCGATCCGACAGTCGTGGGTTCGAGTCTGAAGTTGAGACATGTATATTTGCGTTATTTCGTGGTGGATTGTACGCCATCCAAGTTTCTGATATATGTGGCTCGTAAAAACATATCAACGCTATGTTTCCTTATAATATATATCATAAAACATATATCTTCGATAGTTATTAAATTAGCTAGTGACGGATTGTACGCCGTACAACTTATAATACTATCGAGCATTGATTCGTACCCATTCATAGTCGAGTGTTGTGTTCAACATACCCCAACAAAAGCGCTTAACAACCACTGTTTTTTGGCGGTGGAAGTGGCGCAGATGGTAAGGTAGTTGGCATGATGCGAGGCGGTGTTGCCGATCCGACAGTCGTGGGTTCGAGTCTGAAGTTGAGACATGTATATTTGCGTTATTTCGTGGTGGATTGTACGCCATCCAAGTTTCTGATATATGGGGCTCGTAAAAACATATCAACGCTATGTTTCCTTATAATATATATATATATATATATATATATATATATATATATATATATATATATATATATATATATATATATATATATATATATATATATATATATATATATATATATATATATATATATATATATATATATATATATATATATATATGTTTTGTTTAAAAATTTTATTACGTACACAAAATTTGTAACGGTCCATTTGTTTATATCTTCAAATTCTCTACTTCATTATCTTGCGTACGAATATTTATAAACGTGTTTTACGATATGCCGACCGCTATGAATATTAAAAATCGAAATTATTTATTATTGAAAATTCTAGTTGTAATCAGTTTGTTTATAATTTTTATTTTTATTTTTGTTACTAAAAAATCTGTAACTTTTGAGCACTTTCACTTACACTCTGATCCTAATGACTATATTAGAAATTGTATAACGGAAGAAACAATAGGAAAAGTTAAAGAAAACCTAGAGTCTGCCAAATATGATTATGCACCCAAAATTGTAGTGGAGTCATCAGTTATCAGAACTGAATTATTTGAAAAGGTTTTTCAAAATAGAGCCTGGGGTCAAGGATTTGATAAGGGTTACACCGGTCTGACTGCATCAGGTTTGTTTCAGTTCACATGTTTGCAAGTTTAAAATATTGTTCAGCAATTAAATTTTGTGGAATTTTTTTCAAAGGACCAGGCTCAACGCTAGTTTGGTCACAAGAAGTTGTTGCAGTTTTACACCTTACCATAAATCAAATCAAAAAGTTAAGAAAACCCAATTCAAAAATTCGATTACTGGATGTTCCATGTGGCGATATGGCCTGGATGAGTAGGTTCTTGTACACAAGAAATGATGTAGAATACACTGGAATGGATATTGTTCCAAATCTCATTAACCATCACAAAGAAACATATAAGAAAGAGGATTGGAATTTCACCCTTCAGGATATTGTAACAATGGAAAGTTTGGGTAGTTATGACATTATATTATGTCGAATGCTTTTGCAACATCTGCATTTCAGCGATGTAGAAAGGTAAATACTTGTAAATATGTTAAAATTGATGATTATGCTTACAATTTTTTTCAATTTTGTATGTTACTTTCAGGGTTTTAAAAATATTTTCAAATAGTTCAAGTGGTTTCTTGATCGTCACAACGTTTCCAACCTATTCAATAAATAGAGAACTCCAACTTAATGTTCCGGGAAGATTCACAGAGTTAAACCTAGAAATTCCTCCTTACTCCTTGACTCCTCCTCTATGTCTGTCAAAAGATGGTCATCCCACTACGACTAGGCATTCTAATACCTTTGTCGGAATTTGGAAACTTCCTTTAAGAAGAATCAGTAAATGTAAAGATCCTTATTCTTTTCATGTGAACAATTTTAACAGAACGTTTTACTCATGTTTTAAGTGGTCAGGAGAATCTCTCCAAATCAAACAATAAATCTATATCTATGCTGAAACATTTATTCAGATTTCATTAAGGAACTTCATAAATATATAAAGCTTTATTTCAAAATTATTTATGTTTTATTTTTTGCAAATTAGTTCTAATGTGAGGTTGATTGATATAATTAGTGCCGTTTTTGTTCTAATAAAGTAATAACCCGTTTTTGCGACCAAAAACAGAACACGTTTAAACTAAACCATTGTCAGTTTAATAATCCAACGTATGAACAGAATTTAGATTCAAAATAAATAAAGATAGCGTTGGAAGCATCTCAAAGGACGCTTCAGAGAGACCTTCCAGATGCTTCCAACAAGCGGAAATGTACTAAAATGAGTCTCACTGGAAAAAAGAAATGTGTTTAGTGCTTAAGTGCTTAAGTGCTTACTAATGAATGTATTTTAGATAAAAAAAAACAAGTTTTGTTACCCATTTATAAATAAATTTGTACCTATTTCATTATGACTCGAAAATAGCCCAAAAACGCCTTTTTCATTTTAAAATTGTGCGTTTAATTATTAGAGTATTTTTATCGTTTTCAGCACAACTTTATACATAAAATCAATAAAATCAGTCAAAAACATCCAAACAGCGATTTTGCACAAATTTGTATGTGACTCCAAAATACCACTAAAAACGACTTTTTAAATGCTTTTATTTAACTTTACTCGTCTCTCTGTTTGCTTGTTTGTCTGTGATGATCAAATCTTAGAAACTAAAATTCACCCACTTTTCGACCACCTAGAGCTCTAAAACTTTCAGGAAAGTTTTATTCTGGATGACAATACATGAATTAAATGTCTCCGACATAAATTAGGCTTTAAATCAATTAAAATTAATCAAATCAAATTAATCACGCTGTTTTTGTATAAGTCGCCAGAAGTCCAAAATAGTTAAACAGTACGAATGTTTATTTATGAGTCGCCAGAGGTCCAAAATAATTAACGGTTGTTTTAGATTCAAAAATTTTAGTTTGTTGACTCAGATAAAGAGGCAAATAAAAAATTTTTTTATTTGTTTTTTATCTTTACTTGTTTGCAAACTAAAGAGCGTTTTGCAAAAACACCCGACGTTCTGGAAAAAATAGAAGTCATTTTTGGAATCAACACATCTGAAATTATATAAATCATTCAACGAAACCAAAACATCTTTCAACTTCTATTTTTTTTGTTTACCTGTGATATCTCTGTTTTTAATCAATGAATGGATTGGGTCAAAAAAGAAAAATCTATTATTTTATTTGCCAGACAGACAAGTTTTATTATAAATTCTAATCCATCGTGGGGGAACATTCGCAAAAAGCACACTTCAGAATGCGACAGTCACAATCTCCCCAGTGCAAGGTATTCCCAAAGTAGGTCAAACATGCTTCTATTCGGGTGTAGGTTCTGTGCCATGCCAGTTTCCGTATGGAGCAAATGAATAGGTTACCCCAACAAAGGGTTTCCAAACAAAACCTGTGTCTAAGTTGTTTGGATCAGATCGTTGTCCACCAAGCCATGTTTTAAGGTATGATTCATATACAACAAGGCAGCTTGTTTCTGAATCTAAATAAAATAAAAAAAAATTTTCATTAAAAATTTTGCGGCTGTTATTTATTGATAAACATCAAAAATAAATTATAGTGTGTAGATGAAAAAACTATTTGCAGTTAATTCCTGTCTTGATGTCAAAATCATACATAGATAGGGGAGATGGGGGCTTTTTGATCTCTGGGGCACATTGATCTTTTGGCAATAACGTAATAATTTCTAAATTAAAAAAATTAAAAAAATTGTTTATGGTTTGTATTTGTTTCCGTACTATTTTTAGTCCTATTTTCTTTTCAACAATCCGCCGCTGAAAGTTGATAAATACGAAAGTTTGATTTGACCGGAGAAAAGTACATCTTCACAACAGTTGAGTTTCTGTAATTACAAATTAAATAAACATTTTTTCGGGAAAATTAATTTTGTATTGTATAAACGCATATCTAATGCTTATTTTATGGCATACTTTAATTCTCAAACAACATTTATTGATGAGATATCGCCATTTATAGCGTGGTCCATGTCATAGGGGCTCTTTGATCTGTACCAATATGGGGTACGTTGATCTGTTGATCAAAGTGCCCCTTGTACTAGGATACTAAATGTACGCATTCTCCGGGCATTGGAGGTTTAGTGTAGTCCTATAATTTGATATTTTCATTTGTGCAAATGATGAATTATTCCAATTTGAAAAGGATGATATTGTTTGTAAACTTCCAGACCCAATTCATCATGGCGGGACTGCTCGAGCCAGTCGTCACTTGGTCTTTGCAGGAGATTTATCCATTTTTCCTAACATGTGTTGAATTTATATAACTTTAATGATTATTATTATTAATAAAAGCTATTATACCTGTTTTCATGTGTTTTTTGAGAGAACTGGATGTGGGATCGTACTGAATTTTACCTAGGATCAATGTGCCCCATGGGGGGGATCATAGTGCCCCATATGCGGGGCACTTTGATCTTTTTTAGGGCTTGCACCAAAGTTCAATTTAAAAATAGTTCTCTTACATTATAAAATGTCAAACTTAATTGAATACATAGAAGAGATGTTCCTCTCTGTAATTAACAAAAAAAAAGTAGATTTTTTGAACGGCTTGACTGTTATCGCCAAAAAACCTCAAAAGAGATCAAAAAGCCCCCATCTCCCCTACATCAAGTTTTAGGATAATCACAGTTTTTAGGTGGCCCGACTAAGGAAAAAATGTTCAGTTTTCATTTTTATAACTTACTAAACTAAATAATCGTTAAGTAGTAACCAAAAAGTAAGAAAGAGAATTGACTTAATCGTTGTTTGTGTTGAAAGGTATTTAAGGTACAAATTGGTTGAGGTGGTTTTAGCAGTGCTGTTAATAACAGCGAGAAATGATTTTCCTGGTTGAATGTCATTGCAGTGTTTCCTGGCATCATTCCAGTTCCAATTGCCGTATTCCAGCTTGTAACAAGCCCTAGCTGTAGCCATGTAGACAAATGCAGAAGGGCATAGATCTAAGAAAAGTATTCTAAATTAAAAATTAGGCATTGAAATTGTGAACAGATAACGGATTGATTAGTGTATTTACACGCAATGTTCCTGTCGTTTGTTCAAAACAGCTGAGCCAAAGTTTGTAAAACTTTTATAAGCTTCATGAAAAACTGATGCTGCATCAAACTTTAGTGTATAAATAACTTAATTAATTTTTTTGCTACAACTCGTTATTGCTTACCTTTTTTAGAGTAAGAGACGCAACTTGGGTCAAAGACCACAGAAGTTGAAACGAAATCCACCTTTTCAAATATATCGAATGTTCTTGCCTTTTGATAGTACTGAAATCTTAGGCAGTTAATTTGACGGTTGTTGAAACACTTCACAGCACATGCTTGAAGAGAACGACTGCTACTTGAATATTCTGGCGACTGAGATGTGCAAGGCCATTCTTCGTCAATGTTCTTGATAAAGTTGCGCATCTTCATGTTCGCCTCAAGTGACGATAGAGCAGTTTCAAATGAAATGATAGAAGTTACACAAAAAGAGAAGATTTTGATATACATTATATTAGGCGTTTTTTAATTTTTGCAAATGTCGATAGAATTAAATGTTTTTTTACTTTAGAGGTGTTTGTTACTTTTTTAAAATGAATACATATGCTTTAGTTCTACGTACAGTAGCCAAATGTCTACAAACAACAGCAGGTTAAACAAAATATTTTTTTTAATAACTTCCAAAACCAAGTTTTCTTTGACCATGCTCTTAATAATTTGTTGAAAAAGCGAAAGCAAACAGTTTATTTTAGGTTTACTTCAACTTGTGCAGTAGGTACTATGCTATGAATTCCAGCTAATAACTGGAAAAAAATAAAATATTGATCTATTTGCGAAATTTCGCAAAATTTATTTCAAACAAGTGAAGCAAAAACAAAGTTTTTTTAAAACACACTTTTATATTTTTGCGTGCGTGCGTGTGTGTGTGTGTGTGTTACATAAACAACGAGCATATTAGCATAGACAATAAATAGTTCGACGAAAATATCACAAATAATCGATCCGAAAATTTGATAGAATGCATTATTAATTAGTTCGGAGGTATGTTTAAATTTTGAAGTCTCTAGCTCATCGGGAAGTTAGTTTAAAATCGATTGCAAAATTTGACGACAGACAGACAGACAGAGAAGTCAAGTTAAGTAAAAGTGTGTTAAAAAAAACTTTTCCACTGCATAATGGAAAGCATGGATACATTGGATACAACGAGCGGTAAATTTTTGTTTTTGTTTTTCTTTCTCGATTAACTCTGCGCTTCATCGGAACGTGTTACTCAGTTTTTGTTCACATCCTTAAATGTTCACGTACACCTGAACAACAAAACTAGTGATATGCAGCAAAGTATACAAAATTATTTTTTCATTTTTTTTAGAGACAATCGATAACTGCTGAAATTAACCGGTCAATAAACACGTTAATACCTGGAATGAATGTCACGATGATGTTGCACTGAAAAATATCACTCTACCTTACCTGGCTATCGTTGAATTGAATCTTTTTTGAAAATCTAATAAAAAAGATCTCTCATATGGAGATATTCTTGTCATTTACATGGACACGCTGCCGGATGAGCCACGCTTTCTGGGATCGAAGCCATCTACATTCGAAGTCATCCCTACAATTTGTTAGTCTCTGAAAGCAAACTTTATCTTTGTGGTGATATACCGTGATGGAAGCATCACTTTCAATTATTTGTTTTTTGTGGAATTTGAGTGCATTTTTATACCATATGTTGTTCATGTGCATTGCTGATGTTTCAGCCTGTGACGGTAGACTACATTACTCGGCTCATCAAATCCTAACCGAACAAAAGTTGTTCCTTGGGTCCATTACCGACATGGATGATAAAGCGATGCTCCAGCAAATTGGCAGGGTTTGTGACATTTTTGGTAAATTCATTGTTTGAGCGGGAAATGTTTCCTCTTTCCTCATACCAAAAAGAATGCTGTCATCACACCGATTCTGAAAAAGCAGAATTTAGACCCTTACAACGCCGGTAACTGCCTCCCAATCTCAAATTTCTAATATCAAATAAACATCTATTTCAGCGACAACAAACTTTTTTCAATATTTCAATCAACTTACAAAAGTCAGCAGTCAGCATCCTACTGAAATTGCTGTTCTGAAGGTACTGTCCGATATCTGCTCGGAATGATCACGCTACTGAGATTTATCAAATCAAATCAAATCAAATCAAATCAAATCAAATCAAATCAAATCAAATCAAATCAAATCAAATCAAATCAAATCAAATCAAATCAAATCAAATCAAATCAAATCAAATCAAATCAAATCAAATCAAATCAAATCAAATCAAATCAAATCAAATCAAATCAAATCAAATCAAAGAATCATTTGATTAGGCGCATTTGACACCGTTGACCACGAAGTCTTGGTCAAAACGCTCAATTCCTCGTATGGTTTTGGAGGTGCCGTCCTCGAGTGGTCGATTCCAGTGCATCCGATCTGGAGGTATTTTGTTTGCATCGACCTCCGTCTTTTGCGTCTTTTGGTCCAATGTCGTTTCTTCTATATTCCGCCGACGTCTTACATATTGCTACCAAACACGGGTTTTCTGTCCACTCCTATGCTGACAACATGCTGTTTTGAGATCATTATCAGCTGCTGATTTGAGATCATTATCCGCTGCTGATTTGAGATCATTATCCGCTGCTGATTTGAGATCATTATCCGCTGCTGATTTGAGATCATTATCCGCTGCTGATTTGAGATCATTATCCGCCAGCGTCATGTTTGTATCTAACCCTAACCCAAACAATTTTCATTTAATATACAAAAGTGTATAAAGTTTTGGAAAAAATTGGCAAAATTACCTACAACTACCCCTTCTCTCGTCATCAGCTATATGTTGAACAAAATTTTCTAGATGGAAATTTGTGGAATTTAATTTGTTAGAAAATGTTAGTAAGAAACATTATATTATTATAGCAAGAGAGAAAAATGATAAAACCTCTGAAAACCCCGAGCAGCGGGAAAGCGACCGGGAACGGGAGAGCAAACGTGAGTGGGAACGAGAAAGTAACTAAAAACCGGAAGCGGGAATGCAACCGGGAGCGGAAAAGCGACCAGGAGCGGGAAAACGAACAGGATCGGGAAAGCAACCGGAGAAGGAAACGGGAGCGAGAAAAACAAACATTTTAAAAACTTCTAAAAACTCCGGGCAACACGGGTACCCCCGCTATATATATATATATATATATATATATATATATTAGGGATGTCACGGGTACCACAAACCTTGGCTATAAATTTAAAAGTGAACACGAATAATGTTATTCTATGGTTTTTATTTTTACACATTGCTTTATCATGGCTGGAAATTACCTTGATGTTACTGGGATATTATCTACTAAATTAAATAAAAATGTGGAAGATGATGCTTTGGGATGAGCTATGACACGCGGTCTCATAGCGAGGATAAAATTCTGTCAGACATAAATGAAACTGACGAGAAGGAGTGGTACCTACTGCCGATGGATGTATTTGGCATTGTCCCATCCCAACTAGGCATGCCGCTCGACGAAATCGACAAGGGACAAAACAAAATTAGCATAGAAAATAATAGAACCAGAACATAGCATTTTAATAGAACAAGAAAATAAACACAACATAAAATCATAACAAAAAAATTAACCTAGCATAACAATAAAATAAAACAAAATAACAAATTTAATTTACAAGGTCATGTTATACCAAACAAATATATGTGAAACAAAATTGTGAAAGGGATCGGAAATCGACGTCATAGTCATACCCGCCAAAAACCCACTGCTCCCGGACTCGATGGTATCTCTCTGTGCCATTCTCGGAGGTCAAAAATTTATAAAGTTCTAGTTATGGCATCTCGTAATCACAAACTATCGGCCAAGCTTATAACCATTATATATCTCATTTTAAAAACTGCTGTAGTTGGCAAGACGTAATCACCAACTTTACTGTCAAATTTCCAACAAGTTTCGATTGTCTGTTTTTTTTCTTTATGTACAGTTAAAAACATGACATAGTTTCATTTAGTTTGGGTCATTCTTGACTGCAAATAGTTAAAGGTTTTAATTCGACGCAATGCCGAAAAACTTCTTTCTGGTGTTGCATTTGATATCGGAAAAACCAAACCAATTTTAATAATCTGTCTACTTTTGACAATAAAGTTTTTGAAGTTTCATTTTTACTGAACATATCAACAATTGACAGACTCTCGACGAGTCTCTCGTTATAAATAATATTGGTATTTGACAAAAAAGTGGCCCCCGGTTCATAAACTGCTAGTTGTCAGGTCTTTTAGTTGTCGAGTATATTACCATTACGAAAGGAATAGCAGATAAATAAAACTGTTAGTTGGCAAGAAAAACCATCAACTGTCGGCCTAGCATATCATATCATATTACCATATTAGCGGAGGAATAAGTAGTCGATGAGATATTAATTGCGTTTTGTCCATGCTTACAGATTTTTAAAATTTTATAATACAATTTATTTTATTTAAAAATATACATATATGTATATTATAAAACTAAATAAATTACATTATTTTTAAGCGCCAAATAAACTTTTAGGCGGAGCTTAATATTAATAATAAAATAATCTCCGCCTCGGGGCGGAGCTGAATATTCAACAACGGCAGGATCTTCGGGATTACCTAACATTCCCTTATTCATTAATTATAAACACTAACTTTCTAAGTAATCTTCTAAGTACAACATTTCCAACAACAAGCTATAAAACTATCCAAGAAAATAAAAAATTATTGTTATTGTTGTTCTAAGCGACGGCAGCACCACTTATTTATTTATTTACAATGAGCTGATATTCTGATTTCTGATATTATTTACTTCACGGCTCCTCGCTCAATATAATATCTTGTACAGCAGAAACATTTAATTTTTAAAGTTTGTTTATTATTTTTGTTAAATAATTTTTAGTAAATTATTGATTTAAAATAATTTATCTTGAGCGTTTTGTTTTGAAGATGAATTTGTCGCGTTCGCTAGACGACGCATTGAGTTTTTTTTATTTTTTTTTATAATAGTTTATAGTCCTTTACACCAAGTGTTTTAAGACTGAAATAGCTGTATGTAGGAAGCACCTAAGTGTTTCCTGTCGTGGATCAAAGTTTGGTCCTTTTAGCTGTCTCTCCTCCTTTATCCAGGCTTGGGACTGGCCCGCAATTAGCGAGGCGGAGTTCGACGCATTGAGTTCCAATTAAATTTTATTTGTGAAGTAGAACTTTGTTGGCCACAGGTGCTGCAAACTTGCGGAACGTTTTTTTGTATTATTAATTATTCTGATCGATATGGTTTTTTGGCGGTGGAAGTGGCGCAGATGGTAAGGTAGTTGGCATGATGCGAGGCGGTGTTGCCGATCCGACAGTCGTGGGTTCGAGTCTGAAGTTGAGACATGTATATTTGCGTTATTTCGTGGTGGATTGTACGCCATCCAAGTTTCTGATATATGTGGCTCGTAAAAACATATCAACGCTATGTTTCCTTATAATATATATCATAAAACATATATCTTCGATAGTTATTAAATTAGCTAGTGACGGATTGTACGCCGTACAACTTATAATACTATCGAGCATTGATTCGTACCCATTCATAGTCGAGTGTTGTGTTCAACATACCCCAACAAAAGCGCTTAACAACCACTGTTTTTTGGCGGTGGAAGTGGCGCAGATGGTAAGGTAGTTGGCATGATGCGAGGCGGTGTTGCCGATCCGACAGTCGTGGGTTCGAGTCTGAAGTTGAGACATGTATATTTGCGTTATTTCGTGGTGGATTGTACGCCATCCAAGTTTCTGATATATGGGGCTCGTAAAAACATATCAACGCTATGTTTCCTTATAATATATATATATATATATATATATATATATATATATATATATATATATATATATATATATATATATATATATATATATATATATATATATATATATATATATATATATATATATATATGTTTTGTTTAAAAATTTTATTACGTACACAAAATTTGTAACGGTCCATTTGTTTATATCTTCAAATTCTCTACTTCATTATCTTGCGTACGAATATTTATAAACGTGTTTTACGATATGCCGACCGCTATGAATATTAAAAATCGAAATTATTTATTATTGAAAATTCTAGTTGTAATCAGTTTGTTTATAATTTTTATTTTTATTTTTGTTACTAAAAAATCTGTAACTTTTGAGCACTTTCACTTACACTCTGATCCTAATGACTATATTAGAAATTGTATAACGGAAGAAACAATAGGAAAAGTTAAAGAAAACCTAGAGTCTGCCAAATATGATTATGCACCCAAAATTGTAGTGGAGTCATCAGTTATCAGAACTGAATTATTTGAAAAGGTTTTTCAAAATAGAGCCTGGGGTCAAGGATTTGATAAGGGTTACACCGGTCTGACTGCATCAGGTTTGTTTCAGTTCACATGTTTGCAAGTTTAAAATATTGTTTAGCAATTAAATTTTGTGGAATTTTTTTCAAAGGACCAGGCTCAACGCTAGTTTGGTCACAAGAAGTTGTTGCAGTTTTACACCTTACCATAAATCAAATCAAAAAGTTAAGAAAACCCAATTCAAAAATTCGATTACTGGATGTTCCATGTGGCGATATGGCCTGGATGAGTAGGTTCTTGTACACAAGAAATGATGTAGAATACACTGGAATGGATATTGTTCCAAATCTCATTAACCATCACAAAGAAACATATAAGAAAGAGGATTGGAATTTCACCCTTCAGGATATTGTAACAATGGAAAGTTTGGGTAGCTATGACATTATATTATGTCGAATGCTTTTGCAACATCTGCATTTCAGCGATGTAGTCAGGTAAATACTTGTAAATATGTTAAAATTGATGATTATGCTTACAATTTTTTTCAATTTTGTTTGTTACTTTCAGGGTTTTAAAAATATTTTCAAATAGTTCAAGTGGTTTCTTGATCGTCACAACGTTTCCAACATATTCAATAAATAGAGAACTTCAACTTAATGTTCCGGGAAGATTCGCAGAGTTAAACCTAGAAATTCCTCCTTACTCTTTGACTCCTCCTCTATGTCTGTCAAAAGATGGTCATCCCAATACGACTAGGCATTCTAATACCTTTGTCGGAATTTGGAAACTTCCTTTAAGAAGAATCAGTAAATGTAAAGATCCTTATTCTTTTCATGTGAACAATTTTAACAGAACGTTTTACTCATGTTGTAAGTGGTCAGGAGAAACTCTCCAAACCAAACAATAAATCCATATCTATGCTGAAACATTTATTCAGAATTCATTAAGGAACTTCATAAACATATAAAGCTTTATTTCAAACTTATTTATGTTTTATTTTTTGCAAATTAGTTCTAATGTGAGGTTGATTGATATAATTAGTGCCGTTTTTCTAATAAAGCAATAACCCGTTTTGGCGACCAAAAACAGAACACGTTTAAACTAAACCATTGTCAGTTTAATAATTCAACGTATGAACAAAATTTAGATTCAAAATAAATAAATATAGCGTTGGAAGCATCTCAAAGGACGCTTCAGAGAGACCTTCCAGATGCTTCCAACAAGCGGAAATGTACCAAAAAGAGTCTCACTGGAAAAAAGAAATGTGTTTAGCGCTTAAGTGCTTACTAATGAATGTATTTTAAATAAAAAAAACAAGTTTTGTTACCCATTTATAAATAAATTTGTACTTATTTCTTTATGACTCGAAAATAGCCCAATAAACACCTTTTTCATCTTAAAATTGTGCGTTTAATTATTTGAGTATTTTTATCGTTTTCAGCACAACTTTATACATAAAATAAATAAAATCAGTCAAAAACATCCAGACAGCGTTTTTGCACAAATTTGTATGTAACTCCAAAATACCACTAAAAAAGACTTTTTAAATGCTTTTATTTAACTTTACTCGTTTCTCTGTTTGCTTGTTTGTCTGTGATGATCAAATCTTGGAAACTAAAATTCATCCACTTTTCGACCACCTAGAGCTCTAAAACATTCAGGAAAGTTTTATTCTGGATGACAATATTTGAATTTAATGTCTCCGACATGAATTAGGCCTTAAATCAATTAAAATTAATCAAATCAAATTAATCAAGCTGTTTATGTGTAAGTCGCCAGAAGTCGAAAATAATTAAACTGTACGAATGTTTATTTATGAGTCGCCAAAGGTCCAAAATAATTAACGGTTGTTTTAGATTCAAAAATTTTAGTTCGTTGACTCAGATAAAGAGGCAAATAAAAGCATTTTTAATTTGTTTTTTATCTTTACTTGTTTGCAAATTCAAGAGCGTTTTGGGTCAAAAAAGAAAAATCTGTTATTTTATTTGCCAGACAGACAAGTTTTATTATAAATTCTAATCCATCGTGGGGGCACATTCGCAAAAAGCACACTTCAGAATGCGACAGTCACAGTCTCCCCAGTGCAAGGTATTCCCAAAGTAGGTCAAACATGCTTCCATTCGGGTGTAGCCATTCCAAGCGTCAGGTTCTGTGCCATGCCAGTTTCCGTATGGAGCAAATGAATAGGTTACCCTAGACCTCCTAGCCGCCGCCGCCGAACTTTTTACAGCCGCCGTAAATCAGCCGAAAAAAAATTACGTTGATAAAACTGATAAACTAATTGGTAACACGCAAACTAATGAAAAAATTCTATTTTTACGTGCCTTTTTGTCAATTTTTCTTATTTCGATACATGCGCTGGATGCACGCGTATCACGTGTTTCTTCAAGTTTGACGGAGAATTGTGGAATGCTAAACACATAATTACTTTACTTTAGGTTTGCCCAGCAAGCATGTGAACCTGAACGTTTTAGAAATCTGAACATTTTAACTAAATATGGCCATGGGCGTTCTTTATTAAGTTCAGTGTGGTCAGGGCCGTAGCTAGCATACCAATTCTGGGGGGGGGTGTAACAGCCACATTTTACCGACAAAGTTTTTCGTACTTTTTTATTCAAATAACTTATTGATTTTATATATTGTATATTTAAAAAAACACGTATTAGTTCAAAAAATTGCAATATTAAAATAATACAAAAATATTTAATCAATTCGGATGCGTCTTTGTTTTATTATGGACCACTTTTTCACCAATTCATCAAGAACGATGTTGTCCAGAAAGTCCTTCTCTGAAGCCAGCAATATCAAGGAGTCCAATCTATCATCCGTCATCGTGGAACGCAAATAAGTTTCTACAAATTTTAATTTGCTAAACGTTCTTTCATCACTAGCCACAGATACAGGAGCTGACGCCATTAACTTGAAAACTTTGAAAACCCCAGGAAATATTTGTCGTTTTTGCCAGGATCGTTTCAATTGATCATTGTTTGCTGGAGTTTCTGATTCACTGAATGTATTCATAAAAATTTCAAGTTCGCCTTGGAATGAATAAACATCAGTGATTACTCCATTATTTGGCATCACGAGACAAAGTTTTTCAACATCTTTTATGTCAAATGTTTTTGTAGGCTGTTGAAGAATAGAAGCTTAGAAGTTTGCATAATTTTGCAAACTTACCCACAGTAATGGTGAATGCAGATTCTTTATCTAATGAATCAGTTTCACTTTCAATTGCTGGCATTTGTTCAGCTACAACGTCACTTGAGCTCTTGGATGGGAAACCAATATCAGGAGATTTTGAATTGCAGAGATCTGATATTTCAGTTTCTGTATTTTTGTCATCTCTATTATTTCTTGCATCAATCGGCTCACAATCAATTGCAGGTGATTCAAATTCGATCTCAGAGATTTCAGTTGTCGGGTTTTTTTCTTTATCACCATTTCCTATTTCAGAATCAATTTCGAATAAATTTAATTCACTTGAGATTTTTGCTCTCTTTGCAGAACTTATTGCAAAAGGATTCTGAGGCGCACCATACTTTTCATAAGGTATCTCTTGAAGATTTTGAATGTAGTCGGGATGATAAATTCTATTGTGCGTCAGACGATAGTCGTTATCGAAGATTGAACGTGGAAAATTCTTGAGTTTGCACTTAACTTTAAATCTTTTCACGCTTGGAGGTGGCATGCTGGGTCGAATTTCTAAATTGATTAAAATATCTGATTTAAACCAAGTCTTGAATTTGCAAAACTTCTTAGAAACATTTGATAAACAGCTTTTGAATGAGTAGTTTTTTTAAATCATATTCATAATTGCATTTAAAAAATAAAGTATTTTTAATTATGCACACATTGCCAATAAAGTTAAATAAAATTGAGAAGTAGTTATTTTAGCGAAAATACCGAGTAAGACATTGCTACTGAAAATATAACTGAAACTTATAATCTTAAATGAATTGAATTAAAGATTAGAAAGCCTTTAAGAAAGCTTTGGAATTAAATTTATTATAATAGATATAAAAGCCACATTGTATATAAAATGAAATAGAAAGGAAAAAAATAAAATATACAAAATAAGTTAAGGATTTAAAATAAAATATATGGAGTGAAATAAAATAAATATAAAAATCAAACCAATATTTGATTAAAATTCCGATATAACTTGATCTCTGTCGACAAGAACTTCTAATACCTAACACACTAGGACACAAAGGAAAAAGTTTTCGCGGATTTTCTGACCTTATCGACCATACATACGAAACATACATACATCACTTAGCTTCGAACTTCCCGCTATCCTCATAAGGCCTAGCTGTATCAGGACTTTCCCTATGTGCGTGTGTGCTGGTGAGCGTTTTCGTTTCATAGTATAGCCCTGGACTTCTTATTAGCAGCTCCATTGTTTAACCTGGTCAGCATTTTCCAATGTGTTTGTGTGCTGTTGTGCGCTCTCGTCCTGCTGTGTTACCGACAATATATTTCTATTTCAACTGAGAATCCTAAGTTTTACCGGCAATATATTTTTATCTCAACTGACAATATAAGTTTTACCAACAATATACTTCTATTTCAACTGTATAAGTTTTACCGACAATATAATATTACCGACAATGTTCTGACAAGTGGGGGGGTGGAGCACCCCCCCACACCCCCCCGTCCCGACGGGCCTGAGTGTGGTTACGCGCCTATCATCGCCACCACTGCTCACGTTCGCTCCTTTGGAAGATTCCATAGTAGGTAATCTCGAACAATCTATTGTACACCAAAACAAGTATGACCGCGAAAATCTTAGCTCCAACCACAAGCTTCAATACTACTAACTGCTAACATAAAAGTAAAATGGGGTTCGAAAATGCATACGTTAATAATCATAGATAATTAATACAACCAGGCGCGGCGCTGGGCGGGGGGGTCCAGGGGTCCGGACCCCCCCAGCTCCGACAGGTGCCACCCATGAGATTTTTGCAAATCCAAAGACTTTTTTTTACTAAGGGGGGGGGTATGTGAACCTCATTGGGTTAATCAGACTGCAGATTAAAAATAGTCGAAAAAATTTTTCGCCTGCGGCGGGCTTTCTTTCTTTTTTCAAACTATGTTTTTGCTGCATGGAGTTTAACTATATTATAGTAGTTTTTCTTAAACATTCTGTATAGTTTTATGAGTATGCAATGTTTATTGATGATAGTTCAATGTTAAGTATTTTATGGTATTATTGAATAGTAATTTTATTAGCTTCGTTTGTTTTTTGAACTCTTACTTACATTTTTCCATTTATATTTGAACTTTGCTTTGCCAGTAACAAACCTAGATAAACTAGAAAAAACATGACTAAATTGTGATCTGCTAGTGTAAATACTTCAGTATTTATTTCTTACATAGTTCTATTTCAGTTGTAAAGGACTATGAACCATATATATATATATATATATATATATATATATATATATATATATATAAATATATATATATATATATATATATATATATATATATATATATATATATATATATATATAAATATATATATATATATATATATATATATATATATATATATATATATATATATATATATATATATATATATATATATATATATATATATATATATATATATACTTCAACTTGTCCTTGGACATTTTGGACCCCCCCAGAACAAAATTCCTGGCGCCGCCCCTGAATACAACATCGATTTAGACCGTCGATTTATTAATTTTTTACAGTACTTTGTAACGGTTTGTCCTGGAAAAGTAACGAAGTAAAAGTAAGTCCGAAAATATTACTTCGTTACAAGTAAAAAGTACTGAAAATAATCTGTACTCCGTTACAGGCAAAAAGTACGTCTGATGTACTTAAGTAAAGTAACGCGTTACTTTTACTTCGTTACCGAACAACACTGTATATATATATATATATATATATATATATATATATATATATATATATATATATATATATATATATATATATATATATATATATATATATATATATATATGAATGTCTGTCTGTAAGTCTCTCTCTTATGAAAATCCAAACCGCTAGAGAAATCTTGATGAAATTTGGAAGGAGGTAGTTCTCAAACAGGGAAAAAATTAAGTAGGTTTGGACTCCCTACTCCCATCCCCCGGCTCAGAGGGGCCAAACATTTTTACCAATGCTTTTATTAACTCGTCGGCTCTGTTTCTCTGTCTGTTTCTCTGTCTGTTTCTCTGTCTGTTTCTCTGTCTGTTTCAAATCTTGCAATCAATTTTTGAGTCACTTCCTGTTGATAGATTTTTTCAAATTTTGCATACATGCTCAAGATAGAAGACAATGCAATATTCAATTATTAGTTTTACAATAAGTCAATTAATTTAGTTAATTTTCTTGAGGATTTTATCGAGGGGTTTCTTGAGGGTTTTCTTGAGGGTTTTCTTGAGGGTTTTCTTGACCACAAAACGCTAACCGACTGGCAGACTATTTTACCAAGTTAACACGAACCACACTCACTGACCGCGATTCTCAAGCGTGTACGAAATTTTCATGAAAATAGTTGAGATATTTAAATTCGATGCTTTTTGATGATATTTTTATTTGTGTTTTAATTACATATAAGAGCATTGGTTTTAAAAATTCGTTTTTAATTTACTTGTTTCCTGGTCAAAAGTGCCTATGTAGACCATCAAAGGTAATTGCGTAATAAAATTCCACTTTAGTTTACGTAACAACGTTTGAAGGCTTTAAGCAACTTTTGGCAAATCTAATTTACGTTCTATAGACTAAAAGATGTTAGGAAGGAGTGGAAAAGAAAAAATGAGCGAGAGAGCAAGCGTGAGCGGGAACGGGAAAGCGACCGGAAACGGGAAAGCGACCGGGAACAGGAAAGCGACCGGAAGCGAGAAAGCAAGCGGGGAAGGAAACGGTAGCAAAAGAGAAAACGAAAAAAAAACTCTGAAAACCCCGAGCAACGCCTGGTAACCCCGCTATTGTGTAATAAAAATTTGCATTATTAATAGAGCTTTTCATTCATAATACCGTTCAAAACAATTAATTAAAAAATTGCTAAAAAAAACTTTGAAAGAAATAAGGTCAGGTTAGTCAAAAAAATTTCTAATATTTATTCAGAGTTGAAAGTACAGCGTTTATCAGTTGCAGTTCAAATCCATTCGGTCCAATTCCTTGTCGTACGAAGACCTTTTAACGGGGTCAGAAAGTACATCGTAGGCATTTTTAACCTCTTTGAACTTTTGCTCTTCTGATTTTTTCGTCTCTTCCGACGCGTCCGGATGTTTGTCGGGGTGGTGGAGTCGGGCTGTTCTCCTGTAACCGGTTCTGATTTCGCTACCAGTGGCGCCTCTTGAGATGCCAAGCATTGTGTAATACGTTGTTGTCCTGGATGGTCGGTCGATGATGGTGGATTTCTTCGCCTGATTCAACGATTTGGCTTCTTGCAGCAAGTCGAAGGCTTTCTGCGACTTTTCAAAGCCGTACAGAGTTTCGTAGTTTTCAACTGCGTTCTGGTACTGTTTCAGTTTTACATAGCATTCTCCTCGGATGTAGTACGGGTCTGCATAGCGGTTGTCGAGATCGATGGCCCTCGAGGAGTTATCAATGGCTATCCCAAACTGACCCATCTTACGAGCTGCCGATGCTAAGTGATAATGGAATTTAATGTTGGCGGCTTTGTTACTCGGGTCAATCCAAAGAGCATGCTGGCTGATGTCGAACTGCTCAATGTGGTCGCCTTCTTGGATTGCCGCCTGAAGTGATTTCATTTTGCTGATGAATTTCTCAGTTTTTGCGTAAAGATCTATGGCTTTGGCATGGTACAGGTCAATCCCAAGCGCATCCAGGAAAATGTTCAAAGCTCTTGTCATTGAATTGGCATAGTAAAAGCACAGTCCTTTCACGTAAATGGCTTCGACAAAAGAATTATCTTGCTGCAAGACTTGCGTGACAATCTTCTTTGCGTCTTTGTATTTTTCCAACAGCGCGAGACACTCGGCCTTCATGGTCTTCAGCTTGAGACTCTTGGAACAAATCTTCAAACACTGATCTAATTTTTTAACAGCTAACGAGTATTCTTTATCTGAGTAATTTGCTTCTGCTTCTCCAACGAGTTTCTTGGCCTTTAGAGCTTTTTCCAGCTCCAGCTGTGCCGCCTCACTTGGGCTTTCTCTTAGGATGCCCTCGCATATTCGTATAGACTCGTCAACTTCTCCAAAGACCAGCAGACAGATGACATGTTCTAAACTGTCTTTTGTACGAGTTGGATCCATCTGTTGGGTTTGGTCAGGGCCTTCTAGGTCTTCTGCGTCCTCCTGATTGGCCACCAGAGGTGTAGCTTCTTGATTTCCATAGTAAATTGCAGTTTTACTGAAAACGACAGCCTCTAAATAAGATTTCAGAGCAGCTTTGAATTTCTTTTTACTATACAATTTGTCCCCCTTCATTTTTAAATGTTGAGCAGTACTTTTTAAATTCTTTATCGTCGCCATAGATGAGAGATATTCTCAGCTACAGCTTTGTGTTTTTAATTTTATATGTTAAATTACTAAAAGTATTAAATTATTAAAATAATAAAATACTAAATTAAAATTATTAAAAAGCTCAATTAAAATAAATTGACATAAACACCAGCCTTATATTTTATACCGCTAGCCAGTCACCGGCATGATATACCATTCAAGTTGATATCTGAAATGCATAGATACAATAATAGATATAAATTGTTAAAAATTTAGCTAGAATAATTTGTATCTAAAAACAAATATATATATATATATATATATATATATATATATATATATATATATATATATATATATATATATATATATATATATATATATATATATATATATATATATATATATATATATATATATATATATATATATATATATATATATATATATATATATATATATATATATATATAGTTTTATTGACCGATAGACACGAGTAAACAAACTTCCGAAAATTATTGTTCTCAAACTCTAAAAGATACGGACGGATGTCGAGAAAGCGATTAATGTAACGTCTTAGGCCAGTGGTTCTCAACCTGTAGGTCGCGACTCCAATGGGGGTCGCCTGACGATTTTATAGGGGTCGCTTAAGACTTTCAGAAATTGAATTTTTTTTAACAAGTTTTTTGAACTTGAAACTCATCTGCATTGCTCAAATAGCCACGTACAATGGTACTTATTCTTTTTCCCACAACACACCTTTGTGAAAAAGGCTTTTCAAGCTTATTAGTTATCAAGTCCAAATACAGGAGTAGTCTTAATGCTGAAAATGATTTGCATTGTGCTCTTGCGAAAACAGATTTTTTTTTCTAAAACTCTATACACGTTTACCTCTAAAAATAGCTAATGGTCGGGGCGAACTCAGAAGTAAATTTTCCAAGAATTTTATATTTTGTGCATACTCTTTGTTTTTTAACTTGTAAAAAAATCTCTTTGTCAAGTTTTGGTCCTAGGTCCGTCGCTGGATTTGACATAATATAGATTAAGATTGTTCTAATCGCGTGAATAAGATTTTGGGTGTTGATTCTCCGGAACGTGCAACTTAATGTGGACGAAGATATAGATTAAGATACAGTGGGAAATAGCAATTTTTGGTGGTTTTATGCATTTTTATACTGTGTGGGGGTTAAAGCCGCCATGGTATGTACACATAGGAGGAGGTGGTCTGGAAATGTACGAGGATCAACAACAGGGGGGAGTGGTGTCAAAATTTTTAGTTTTTTTTTTGGCGCACGTAATATATAGATGGCTCCTAAAATAAAATGAATAAAAATAAAGTAAACTATAAATTTAGAAATTCACGATGGACGGAAAGACTGAAGGTCATTTTTAAGATACTATGTAGGATATACAAGGCATTCAAACCAAAAAAATTGGGACTATTAAAAACTAGTGAACAGTAAAAAAAATTTTTTATACAACGTTTTTTTCGCGATTGCAGCGACGCTTTTTAATTGCGGTGGCGACTTTCGGAACAAAGCGCCATATTTTATTTTGATTGTAGGACATTTCTTTCCCCCCCCCCCCGACCATTGGCGGATCCAAGATGGGCGGTGGGGGCAGTCGCCCCCTCCCACTTTGCTATAAAATTAAATTAATAAGTAACACTAAAGCAATTAATTTTCAATTTTAATCAACAACCTCAAGAAAAGTTTTTAAAGTGCCATTTAAATGCAATTGGCCATGCAAAAAGCATGTTTAAAAATGAATTATTATTAACGTGGACACGTAATTTTATTAATTAATCTTTTATGCAATAGTAATACAAATTGAATCTGACAAAAAGTGTTATAATAGATATTTCAGCATGTGATAACAATCTATAAATTGATTTTCATACAAATTCGCCCCCCCCCACTCAAACTTCCTGGATCCGCTAGTGTTTAAAGTTTATTTTGTAAAATAAATATATACATAATAAAAATAACCAATGAAAAATCCTTAAATCAAATGAAAACTTGGATGTTGCAGTTTCTTCGTTAATTTTTCATGCCTTTTTATAAATTTTTTTAGAGAGCTTTGATTTAATAGGTTAACTTCAACAAATTTTAGAATAAGCTCTGCTTCTGGAATGATGTGACCTGTAAGTTTGTAATAAATTTTATATGCCCTAATTAGATGGACGGCTTTAGAGTCCATAAACGTAAGATCGTCGTCTGGCTCCAATGATAATACCTTTAAAATATAGCCAAGATCTGGAGATAGTAACGCTTTCCATAAGGGATCTTCATCTGGAAAATCTCTGTCTAAAATTTCATGAATCCAATAATCAGAGCTTGCAGAGGCAAACATAACTTTGAACAATTTTTTTATTTTGCTCGTTTCTAAGCCAAAGTGGGCAAGATCTTGCAATACATAAATCATACTAAATTCTAGAAGTTGATTATTAGGAACATAATAGTAAAGTATTTTTTGTAAAAATTCAGCAATTATTGGAGCGTGGTTTTTATTTACTTCTGAATCCCATAACATAAACCATTTGTCAACAACTTTTGGTTTCCAAAAAATATGTTTCATTGATTCTATTTTTCCTTCAAGTGTCTTAAAAGAACTTACAATCTTGGAATTTAGGGATGAAGAAATTGAAAAAAAACTTTCCAAATCAAAGCGCAATCCTAAATACTTAAAACTTCTAGAGTGAATCCACTCTAGAGGTTTTTCAAGGTCTGGATCTTCAAAGTCTGGTTCTTCAAGGTCTAATCTGCTTATGTCCAAATAAACTAATTCAGGCAATTTGTCAATCATGTTATATAATAATTGTAGTTTATATTCATTATTAAATTCTTTAAAATAACTGTTTTCACTCATATCAAGCCATGTTAAGTTAGAAAGGCATGATATTGAGTCGACAAGCTCCTCAAATGAATTTTTAACAAATGTGCTTATAGCCAATTTTTGAAGACTAATAAAATGGGGAAACTTGCTTGTGGTATTTCTTGCATACCAACAACCAGATACACTCAAAATTTTTAAACTCTCACGAGGAAAGTCAATTTTAAGAATATCAATTAAATCTTGTTTTTTGTTAAAGTTATCCGAGCACACACAACGCAAAGAAAGTTTCAATAATTTAGGACACAACCACGTAAATTTGTCTGTATGATATTTGTGATAACTCGTAACGTCTGGGCAAAAAACATCTAACTCTAAATCTTCCAAGTTCAAAGACAAAAATGAATTTGTACAAAAACTGTGATACAATTTACCTGACTGATTAAACCTAGTCGTCATATCGTTAAATTTTGAAACACCACCCAACGAAATACGAGTAAAATTTCCTCTGTCCACTATGATTTGCAAAGGTTGAAAAAATGTGTTTATGTCAACCTCTTTGAGTATTATTTCATGCAAATTGTCAAATTTTAAGAAAAATGGAATTATATACTCGTGTTGTAATTCCCTTCCTATTTCCTGACCTTCTGACATTATATTTTCAAAAAGATTCAATGAAAGTTTCACGTTTTCTTTAACTTTAAAAGAAATACATTCCATTTCAGAAGATGGTTCAAGAAAAACTTCTTCGAAATTAAATAAAATAAAATTTGTGCAAGAAATTTTCAGTGAAAGTGAAAAATGTTGGTAAAGACTCATCTTAAATTTATGTGATTTGGTCTAATGAAATTGATTGGAATGTCTTTTTTTTAAATTAACGTTTTGTAGAGCTTGTTTGTCAACAATATTTAAGTATCTGAATAGATATAAATATATATAAAAACATATATATATTAGGGAGTAACCGACTTTTGGTCCGGAAATCGGTATTAATAATAATAAAATAACTTTTTGCTGGCACTTAATGAATAAATGGCATCATGTGAATTGTGTCTGTATGCACAAGTGCTCATAAAAACAATTAGCCCATCAGTCTGTCTGCATAATATGGAGCGGGTATAAATGTTAAGTAAATTAAAATTATTTCTCATAAATCAGTTTTTTATGCAAAAAACTTTGCAATTAAACTTGTAAAACATTTATATAATAAATATAAAAAATGTATGTGGGAACAACCTTTTTGTCGTCAAATTTAGCAATCGATTTTAAACTAACTTCCCGATGAGCTAGATACTTAAAAATTTAAACATACCTCCGAACTGATTAACAATGCATTCTATTAAATTTTCGGATCGATTGGACAAAATTTAATTAAATAATTTTTTGTGATATTTTTGTCGAACTATTTATTGTCTATGCTAATATGTTTGTTGTTTATGTAACAGAATGTGGCCTACACAATCGATTATATAGGTAAAAGAGTGTTTTTAAAAAACTTTGTTTTTGATTCACTTGTTTTACGTTTTAAGCAGGAACGGGAAAGCAACCGGGAGCGGGAAAGCGAACGGAAACGGAAAGCGACCGGGAACGAGAAAGCGACCGGTAGCGGGAAAGCGACCGGGAGTGGGAAATCGACCAGGAGCGTGAAAGTGACCGGGAACGGGAAAAAGAGCAGGGGCGGGAGAGCAAGCGAAGAAGGAAATGGTAGTGGGAAAGCGACCGGGAGCGGGAATGCGACCGGGAACGGGAAAGCGAGCAGGAGCGGGAAAACAAGCGAAGAAGGAAACGGGAGCGAGAGAGACAAACATTAGAAAAATCTCTAAAAACCCCGGGCAACACCGGGGACCCCCGCTAGTAATTTATAAAAGAGGATTTGCAAAAATCCGAAAACTACCAAATTACAAATAATAAAGAACTTGTGTAAAACTGAATAAACCACTAACCAACAGTTTTTAAATTAACCAATTTTAAAGTCAGATGAAAATAAATAAAATAATGCAGTAGTATGAATTTGTGGTTTTGCAAGATTTTCTTTCATGTTAAGGTGCAGGAGCTGGGACTGTCAAAAGCTTATAAAGAGAAAAATCGCGTACAGCATTTTTGCCGAATGATGGATGCCCTTGTTTAACTGCCGGTGAACGAAGTAGCTTGTGGGATGCTAACCCTAACGAAGTAACTAGCGCGATGCTAACCCTAACCCTTACCCTAACGAAGTAACTAGTGGGATGCTAACCCTAACCCTAGCCCTCACCCCCTAACAAAGTAACTTGTGGGATGCTAGCCTTAACCCTAACCCTTTTTTCTAATTACGGCTACACGCCAAACACTTAATAATATTCAATAAAGGGGGCATCCATATATTACGTACGCACCGAGGGGGAGGTGGTGTGTACGAAGTGAATGTTTTGCGTATAAGTGCGTATGGGGAGGGAGGGGGGACTCCAACAAATGCGTATGTACGCAAAAAATGGTTAATATTGTTTTTCAGTTCAGTTGAATTGATTGAATAATAAATCTTATCGAGTAGTATCTAAGATCAATCAATTTAACAAACAAACTTGTTTCGCGCCTTTTTTAAAAACTCAAAGGCTCAATAATATCAACGATGGCGTGTCTAGAAAGGCGCGGCTGAATGTTTGAATTTGGCGTCCTCCAGCGTACTAGTAATAATGTTATTAAAGATGATAAATCTGCTGTATCTCCGTGGCTGCATTGGAATGCAATAATAATTTTTTTTAATTTAAATTTAGTTTCCGAAAACATGTTAAGATAAGTCTAGCTCTAGCTCGTCATATTCAATATTAAATCTGAAGCAATACACCAACCTGTTGTTAAAACTAGATATTTTATATTGAGCTGGAGAGGGGGTAAAATCCGCTGTGCGGATGTACGCATAGAGGAGGGGGTCTGAAAATCTCGAGTTTAATGCGTACGTAATATGTGAATGACCCCTAAATAAAAATAATAAATCTTTTCAAATTATGTTTTTGTTTGTTAAAAAAACCTAAACTCTAACTCTACACAGGGGGAGGGGAATGTCCAACCCCCGGGGGGGGGGGGGGAATCTCCGTTCTTTAATTTTATTTTGCTGAAAATACCGTTCAAACCATGATAAAAGGGCTATAATATTACATTTTCATGTTGTTCAGAACTAAATTAAAAGTTGCAGAGCTGTAACTTGTCAGAAAATGGCCTAAAATTTGATTTCATTGGAAATTATATTAATAGTAAAAAAAAATTATAGCGCTACCTGAGAAAAACTCGAATTTCTGACATTTGTGTATAGTACACAAGTGCATACATAACATATGGATGACCCCTGAATGACAACACATTACAATTAGGCTGTACTTTATTTACGTTAAATTCTTTAAGGTTTATTATTAGCAAACAGAAGAACAAAACAGAAACTAACAGAAAAAACATAAAACAGTTTTTATTTATAAATATATTTTTAATTTAATTCAGTGACATTCATGTTTTTCCTGCAACCGTTGAATCGTCTGTAGTTGTAGAATCGCCAAATCCAAGTTTATCAAAATCTTCTCTTTTCATTAAATTACTAAAAATCAAACATTGAAAAAAATTTAAAGTCAATGTTTAGATTGAAATCCCTACAAATTTATGCAAGTAATAACGACCCACTTTAGAATACATTCAACAGGAATACTACAGTAGGTATACAAACATGCATACAACAATAACAATTGAATTCTAAGACATTAAAGTTGAGCATAAAATTATTAGAAAAAGAACATTTTGTGAAAATGGAAAAAAACTTTTTATATCTTAAAATAATATTCAATTGCACACCAATTAAAAAACTGCTCTGTCACAAAGCAAGAAAATGTTTTAAAGTAATGATTGCGACTGTTTCCAAAACCAGACCATTAAATATAGGTGTTGCTCAAAAGTGAAAAAATCAAAATTTACATTACATAAATTTTTATTATTAACTCTTTAGACAGTTAAATATTTTCATGATTTCTTGAGTGGTGAGCAGAAACAGAAAATATTAAAAGCGATGGTTAAAGTTGCAAAATTTTCTTAAATAATTTTTAAGCTCTATGGTTTTAGCTTAAACAAAATACTAAAATTTATTCTTTTAACACAAATGAGAAAAAATTGCTTGATCATTCAATCCATTATTTTTAAATGTTGACAGCCTGCTTTAAAACTGTTAATTCTATAGACAAGGCGCCCGCCCTGGCAATAAGTGGAAAAATTGCTATTGACATGGTGGAGGGTTAGGGTTAATATGCTAATAATATTAATATATCTATGTTACGGTCCTATGTAAACAAATCTGCAGTGCCTGCACTTATGCATAAGTGCCCTTTAAAACATTCTATCAATTGTTTTCATATAATTTCTTGTTGTTTAATAGCAAGAATAATTGATCCATATAAGGCTGAAGGTCACCTAATTTTACATTTAAAACTCACTTGTCCATTCGACACTGCAAATAATCTTTAGACTCTGATCTGCAGTTAGAATTATTGTTATTACAACCTCTCAGACACCTCATGTATTTTATCATAACTTCTTTGCATACTCCTGGAAAAAATTAACACTTTAAAAAATTGTTCTCTTGTTTCTTTAATTAAATTAAATCAAACTGTCGCTATCACCGTCGTGATCCAGTGGAAAACTTCCTTTGTCTGGAGGTTTAACATCTCGAAACGACTTCTGAAAATTCATGACCGACATTTTTAATAACCAAAACAAGTTACAAATATACAGAAGTCCAGGTAATTAAATATACACTGTGCTTGTGTCCCTATAGAATAGATCGACAGCGAAATGTAATGAGTGACAATCGAGTGATTGTTTATCGCAGCAGACTAGACCTCAAGTTCAGAACTTTAAACTTACAATAAAAGAATTTTAAACACAATTATAATTTATTTAAATGACATTTTTATTTTAAAACATCAGATTTTTTATGTAATATGAGCAATTATAAAAATTTCCAGTATACACAAAATAAAACTTTTCTGCTATTTTATTCTGTATGCAATGTTTTTAAAAACATTTTCTAATTGAATTTTAGTGCTGTAGTTTAGTCTGATAACAGAGACAACAGAGTGTATATTTTTCTTATTATCAGGAGTGATTGTTGTTGTTGGCTGTTTATCCGAAAAGAAATACAACTGTCCAGCTGGTCGAGGAAGGTTCGGAAGTGTGTCCTTATATATGATTTTAGACTTAAAAGAAAGTTAAACACGGGGTCCAAATAAAATAATACATGGGAAGTCAAAGTTCGCTGTCGTGGCTGCTTGTGCAACTTTCTTTCAACAAACAAACAAAACAACAAAAGCTTCCTCAAAAAAGCAAAAGGCAAAAGGATCTTTTTGGCGTCGTAATTTTCTAAAGTCAGTAATCTAGTAATTAGTAAATTTAAATAAGTACATGATCGAGTTTGTCTAAAATTTGTTAAACCAGGCCTCAGAAAGTGTAGTAGAAAGATGTCTGATAATTCCTCTTTGACAGCAAGAAACCGAAGTTTACTGCTTGATTGCAGTGAGAGTGAACTTATCCCAAAAATCTTAGAATCAAAAATTCTAGCAGACGACGAAAATGTCTTTTTGCAGCCTATTGCTAGTCAAATCTTTCTTGAGACTGCAGTTGCAAGAAGCATTGCTGGGGTATTTGCTTTGGCTGCCATTGTCGTTACTTGTTTCCAGGTTAATTTTGAGGCTTTTTACTTACTTATAGTGTTGGTACTAATTTGTGTTTATTTAGCTATTTGTGCTGCTTTTTTTATATATATTTTGTAATATCTTATTTGGAGTTATTTTGTTTTTGCTCTATCAATAATTGTATATTTGCTTAGTTTTTTTCTTAAAAATATAAATATACATTTCATTGATAGTCTTAAATTTTTAATACCTCAAAGTCAATAAGAGCAATTATTTTCCAATAGATCTATCAGCATCTGAAATATTATTCATGTCCTAATGAGCAAAGATGGATAGTAAGAATTCTATTCATTGTCCCCATCTATTCAATCGATTCGTGGCTTGGCTTGACGTTCTTCAGGAATGATTACTACATATATTTTAATGCTTTCAGAGACTGTTACGAAGGTTCTTATTATTGGGCTCAATAGAGTCCTGCACGGGCCAGGCCTTGACCTTAGTTGAGGTTATCAAAGCAAGCCGAGTCTAGGATATTGTGTCGGGTTTTTGGATTTTATGCTCGTAAAAGTAGACCGGGTCGATGTTGCTTACAGGCTGGGCCGGGGCCTGCAATAAATGGGCCATTGCAGGGCTCTATTGGTCATCTTTTTTTTTTAAAATTCATACTGTATTTTTTTAATGATTTAAAAAAAATTGTGTTTAAATTGTTTCACGAAATATATTATATTATGTTTCTTGAATGTTTTTAAATTGCTTAATAAATCATTTCAGCCTTTGTGATCTATAACTTTCTGAGCCTCTGTTATGAATATTTGGGCGGTGAAGGTAACATAATGTCAGAACTTCAGGGCAAAAGTGTCAGGTAGTTGATGATTTGTTTAAAAAATATTAAAATAAATTTTAATCAATAATTTTTTTATCAGTATGTTTATTTTGTATGTTATTTTTCAAAGCCATCAAAGATGATCTCTAAAAACAATTTTTCTCAGAGAAAACTCAATATATAGAAGCTCATCAAAAATAATTTTTAATTGTGTATGAAATACATATTTCTTGTTTATGAGAGTATTCATTATTAAGATATTAAATATGAAGTTATTTATATTTTGCGAGCTTTGATCTGAAAAAGAGTGTGATTAATTCGGTGCTATGGTTTTCATGTAGTTCCAGTTGGATGCACTGCACATGCTGTTTGGCAGGAAGTCAATACACCATCACGTTCCTTAGGTTCTGCAAACAGGTTCATGATAATGATTTTCAAAGAGAATTTTCCTGCTCTTGAGCACGTCTCTCTAAACTTTCAGTATTTGTTGATAATATTTGTTTTAAATAGTCGAATTAACTCCTTTAAAGTTGGTCTTTATTTGTTTAAACTCATGTTTGTTACAGATCACTAAACTAATAACCTTTTTTTTATACTTTAAAAATTTTATTTTGATGATTAAATAGTTTATTTTAAATATGTCTTTGAAATGTTATAGTTATAAAAATTATTTTTTTTAAATATTTTTTCTATAATATTTTATTAAATATATTTATATTTATTTTAATATTTTAAAAACTAGGCAACTCTTCAGTTTTGCATCGTAAAACCGGTCATGGCTCTTATAATTATAATTCTTCATCCTCTCGATTACTATCAGGAAGGAAACTTCAGGTGAATAAATTAAATTCTATCATTTCTTTTAATTGTATTTTGATCTAATCTTTTTTTATTATTTTTTTATTTTAATTTTAATTTATTCATTTAGTTTTTTAATTATTATTTTGCTTAAATGTATTTTATTCTAATATCTTTCAATGATGTTTTTAAATATTTTGTAATTGTGTTCTGCTATTTTCAATAAATTATTATTATTATTATTATTATATTATTTATTTTTATCATATATATTGTTTTTATTTTTTCAATCATGTTAAATTCAGTCATTCCATAAACAATTTGTAATGTATTCTCTTAGGGTTTAAAATCATTTAAAATCCCCATTTAAACTTACTTGTTAACATTACAGCGTAAAGAGCAGTTACCTTTACATTACGATCGTCTACAACATCAGCGTCGGGCTTGCCCTTTACGCACTCTTTCTCTTCTTCTCTGCCACCAAGGACATGTTGAGACCTTATGATCCGCTTCTCAAGTTTCTCTCTGTCAAATCCATTATTTTCCTTTCATTTTGGCAAGGTTTGTAATTAGTTTATTATGGCTTAGATGATGATACCGGTGTTCTGCTGTTTCTTTGGTATGTTACAGTTGTTTATTTTTAGGTGTATTACTGGCCATCTTGGAAATGTGTGGAGTTATCAGTGCAGTAGAGGTGTCTGATTCCAGGATCGCCGAGGGAACAGTTGCCGCTGGTTACCAGAACTTTCTCATTAGCATTGAAATGTTCCTGGCAGCAATTCTTTTAAGATATGCTTTTCCTCACTCAATCTATCACAAGGAAGTCAGAGAGTGAGTCCATACAAAATATATGCGTATTACATTATTTTGTATTACAATTTCATGATATTATGTTACTTTATATTACAATTTTATGGTTTTACTTTATTTTTTACAATAAATTTGTCATGTTACATTACTTTTTATGCTAATTTCATTGTATTACATTATTTATTAGTACTTTCATGGTATCAAATTACTTATCATTACAATTTTTTAGTGTTACGTTTGCACAAACACTAAACAGTGGTGTTTACATAGCAGCTTGCTTAAAAATAATAGTTCATTGGAGGTGTTTGTCTGTTACATTTTCAGTGTAGCTTAGGCTGTTAAATGTTTGCTATGTTCGGTGATTGTGTACTTAATTTTCAGGTGTGATACATCACCATACAGATGTAGAGGTGACAGGGGTGAAGTGAGAAGTAGGGTGTGTTGTGGCACTGGAGGGCGAACCCTACAGAGTATTTCTTCGAACTTGAAGGAAACGATGAACCCGAGAGACATCGTCGTGGACGCCCTGCATAACTTTCACCCCAACTATCAGCAGTACGTCCAGCACACGTCATCTGCACCGACACCAGCGCCGGCGAGGCGCCAAAATCCCTCCTCCTCACTGGGGGCACGCAACCTCAGAAGTTCCGGCTTCGAATCGGACGGGGGCCTCGTGGAGAGCGGTGGTGCTTTCCGGGGTGGAGTATTTTATAAAGAAAGCAGTGGTGATATCGATGGATCGACTGCCAATCTTATGATTTCACCAAATCGCTCCTCGAAAACATCTGATCAACCAAGGTCAGATTTTTTTAATAACTTTTTAAGGTTGTATTTTAGTTGGGTATGATATATATATTATATACCTATTTATCAATTTAGTGTTGGTAGATGTTGAAAGTAAGAAAATTCAAGTCGACTTAAGAATGTCGTATTATAATTTTAAATTCCGATTGCTTGCATTTGTTTATGTAATTTTGTAGGCAGTAAAGATACTGAAATAATCTCTTATTAGTATTTTTTGAGGTACAGTGGGAACAAGATTTTGAAAATCTTTTTCAATTTTCAGTTATTCTATAGTCGCTTACAAATAATTTTGTCTTAGTCCTTATCATAAACCTTTTTCATTGGCAGTTCAACTTACGGTTACGTGGGACCGAACTACTACACCACGACGGGCAATCACCAACCTTCATTCATGCCAGGACTGGCAAAGAAATCGAGCAATGAAAAAGACGTCCTTTTATCGGACGACGTCGCTTGAATTCAACGTGAATGGAATTGGTCAATGTAAGAGTGAATGATCATTCAGTGTTATGTACTCATCGTTCATCTTATTGAGTAAATATCACGTATATAATATCCGGTTTGAATGCACATTTTGGCACAAAATTTCTGTTAGCTTGGCTGGTTTTTCATTAAAAAAGAGAGGAAATTAGTGAAAATTAGTGAAACTCTTGCAACATATTGTATGCCAGAAATGCTGTAAAGTGAAATATCTTTAGGATATTTCACTTTACAGCATGTTTACGTTTCTGAAAGAAATCTTTTTTATAATTTTGGTTTTCTGACTATTTTACTCGATGCACGAAACGTAAAGTGTTTTCATTACATTTTTTTGATCCACGTAACAAAGTAACTTTTACTCAGTTTTCTTCTTGCACTTTTTCTCAGAACCACGATACCATGTACGCTCACTTTAAACTACGTCTCCTATTTTTTTTTTTTTCAGAAACAACGTATCATTTAGTTTAAATCTCCTTCGGTAATCGCAATAGAAAGTCGAAATTTTCCAAGACGATTTTTACTCTCTTTTTCCCTGAGCAAGCAGTCGTTGAAGCGACAACCCACTGGCCAATGTCGATTGACTGAAAACTTATTATCTACAGTTTATTTTTGTCATTTTTTTAGCATTAGTTTGCGTTTGCTTTCTTAGTTAATTATTGACGTTGTTATTTTCTCCATACATATTTTTTTCAACATATCTTATTCTATGTTATTTAGTCAAAGAATTCTCTTATCGGATTGTTATTGTTTGATAGTTTTATTTTGTTCTTTGTAAATTATATATATTTTATGTTGCGTGCAAGTATGTTTTGTTTTGACATTTACTTTTTTTTTTATAAACCAACTCGTCTTAGTTTATGCAGGTTTAGTTTAGAGAACTCTATTCTTTGATCGTTTTATTATGATTGATTGAACATAAACGTAAATTTGCAATTTTTTCTTTCGAGGTATTTGATCAAATTCTTTTATTTAAAAACAAACAAATGTTTCAGCCGTTAATTCAGTATTTTAAAAGTTGCTTCACAAATTATTTTTTCTGATCGTGTAACTTTTTTTATTTTATTCTATTATTTTTTATTTTATTTTATTTTGTTTTGTATGAAAACTTTGTATTATCTTTTTTCTTCATAAATATTTTAATTTTAGCCATTTGGGATTTGAAGAGAGATAGTATTTTATTTGTGGCGGTCCGTGCGTGAAAATGCAACAAATTTAGTTCTAACATCTGTGTAAGATTTCTCTGCATTGAGTTAAGTATCTCCCTCTCTATCTATATTACGCCACTCCTAATTTCCGTTATGTCGTTTCATCTTTCCAGTTGCTGAAGACCAGACAGGAAACTCGCCAGATGCGAAAGTCACCGTCTTGATAAAATGCACCTTTTTTGCCTTAACTTCTTTTCCAGAAAAATTTTTATGTCATATTTGCCTGATGATAAAAGTCTAGAAAGGTGAGAGAATTTCGGTGTAGACTGATCCGATGAGTCTATCTTGAATCTCTTTTAGGTGGATTTTTTCTGCTCGCTAATGCCAAGGTTCACCCGTCAAATTTTTATTTCTCGATTCTGCAGAAAGTTTGTTTGCCGTATTATTGCTGCTTCTGTCTTCGGTGCCACATGAGGTAGCGTAAATTTTGAGTGCACACGAGTACTTCAATGCGATCGATCGTGGTGTTTATTTTTTTTTTTGAAGACGTTCGTGTAATAGATGTTTTTGTTTTTTGTTTTAGACCATACGTATTGCATTGTTTTGCTTTTTTAAAACAATATTCCTCACTTCAGGTGGAAATCTGGTTATTTTTTTTCGCATCACTTTTCATTTAAATTTGTTTTTCAGAGGAAAAATTTTATGACATGGTAATAAATACAAGTATATGAAATAACCGTATTCCAAGTGTTTATATTTTGCCGGAGGGCATATAACTAGGGTCGTAAGGGTGCGGTTAGTGGATTTGACATCCCATGTCACCAGTGCAGGCAGAGGCGTGGATTCAGCAAAATGTTGAGGGGGGCGAAGATTTTTCAACTCAAACCCAGAGAATCTTCAAACAAAAATGACCATTTCAATATACATTTGTATGTTGCATGTTCATGTAAATCATCATATTAGTTAAAAAACAGTTTAAAAAAAGTTAAATTTTATTTAATATTGAATGCAGACAAAAAGCATTTAAATTATGAATGTAACAAAGGGTATCGACGTTCTTTCATTTTTAGAAAATTGTCCACTGAATCATCAAAATAAAATAAACTAAAGGTACTAAAAGATTGAAAAATAATAGCAGAGTAACTGGATATTAATCAACAAGTATGATAAATATTGCTTTCATCAACTAATCTAAATACTCAATCGTGTGTGAGCTGATAAAAATAATTTAAAATGAATTAGAAAAATCTTGGTGAGAGAGCTCAAGCAACCGGGTAGGATAAGAATATGCTAACTGTTCCTCAAGTTAGGACAGATACACGAATCCAAATTTCATACGAGCTCGATCGGATGGACTGAAAGCAATCAATCAATCAATCAATCCATTAAATTTCTATAGCGCGATTTCCTTGGCGTTCAATAGCGCTCGGACACGAACTTATTAAACAGATAAGTTTTAATCCCCGACGGAAAACTGTGAGAGATGTAGATTTAGTAATTGAAGTATGAAGAGAGTTTCAGAGAAAGGGACCAGAGTTGGAAAAAGAGCGTTTAGCAAAAGAATGCTTAACAGAAAAGAAGAGTGGAGAGGAGCAATTTTTTATTTTAAACATTAGTAAGCAGATTTTAAAAATCATCCTATATCTAAGTGGAATCCAGAGAAGAAAAAAAAGAGATGGAAAGATATGAGAAAAGTAAGAGGTGCGAGAAACTAAGCACTAAAAGATTGAAAAATATTAGCAGTAGATTATAAGTAATATAATTCAAAAAGTATGATAAATACTGCTTTTATCAACTAACCTAAATACTCGATCATGGATTAGCTAGAAAAGATAATTTTTATATTTGGTGGAAAAATCTTGAGGGGGGCCATGGCCCCCCTCAGCCCTCCCCAATCCACGCCTCTGAGTGCAGGGTGGGTAGAAATTTTAGAACTTTACATAGAAGAATCATGTAAAGGAAGTACCAATGGATATTGTTGGAGGCTTCAAAAATATTCATCTGGATTGGTTCTATCCAAATTGAAGTTGTTTCACAAAAGCTTGATCTTGCAAAATTAAAACTTGTCTTCAACCAACCTATTAACCTGCGTTATTGTTGACATTCATCGGTTACCATGTCAACGGCAATTTCTTTGTTTTCGTTCGTTCATTGTGTCTGGGTACTTTACTTACTCGATCATTTCGAATAAAACGACAACTTTAGGATGGGAAAGAAAAATGACAAAGAAGAGCAGGAAAAGTTTACAAAACCGGATATGGACAGGATGGGAATTTTCAAGGAGTTGGGATATATTTCGATAGGTGACAAATACAGAGATCCGTCAGGTAAATAATTTTTTTGTAAAAGAACTTAACTACAATCCAGCGAGTAGCGATGTATTTATATTTTTATTAGGTTCATAAAAATTCATTTTCTTAAGTGTTCCATTATGATGAGTTGTCTGAATATTTATTAATTGAAAATTAAGGCAAACCATTCAATGAGTCTGCTTGTAAGGGTAAACAGATGATGATCGGTGGAATTAAATCAAAAAATGCAACTGCTGACGGATACTTCGACAAGCAGTTTGCCAGAATCCTTGAAGGTGAAGCTTATAAGCATCCTACCAAACTGGTAAAACCAGCAGTTCCCCCTCAGGGAGAAAATGCACCTAACAAAGATGCTAAAAAAGGGCCATTTGTGCCTAGCAATGGAGAGAAAAAACCGTGAGATTTTTTTTAAGTTTATTGGGTTTTAAATAACCTTGTAATTGTAATCTTATTGGGGATAAAAGAACAAAAATTTTAATTAATTTAATTATAATCTTATTGGGGGTGATTTGAATTTTTCAGATCCGGCCTCGGGAGTTATTACGGATGCCTCTCCGGGCCTCTCGATGCGATGAGTCCCGCTGTGAAAAGCAAGGTGGAAAAGGAGAGCGGAAAAAGCAGCAAAAAAAACAACAACAACAAGACTCCTGCAAAAGTTTGGAGCTGCGGTGGGTGAGTGTATTATTTTAAATCTGTTTGATTTTTTTTTTAAAGTAAAAGAAAATAATTTTGACATGCATTTGTCTTTTATTGACTTTAAGAAGATTTATACGTAATCTATTCAAACATTTAAGAATGCCGCAGCGGCACACAAAACAATAAAGAAAGAGCTATTTTGAAGACACATAAACCAATCAATAAGTTAAAAAGAAAGCATCGAAAAATAGATCCCGACAATGCAAAACCGAAGCAACATAGACAAAATAAAAGGACAAGACAATTTGTCATTCTAGAGTACAATGCCTGCTAAAAAAATTAATGATGTTTTTTCATGTTTAGTCACCCTGGTGACAGCTTCAATAAATACCACCCTCACATGGCCGACGATTACGATGCATACAAAGAAGACTACAAAGTACGTCGTGTTTTTATGCGTCTCCATTGTTTTTCGTAAAGATTTCATTTTATTGTTTGCACTCGATTGTATTTTAATAAATGAATGTATTGCTTCTTATCGTTGTTTTTTTTTGTTGTTACTGCAGAACTTCTCTGAAACAACCTCCGAACTTTTATCGAAATTTTTGAATTTTTTTATAATTACTTGTTCAGTGCAAAACTTAAGGATTTATTTTTTTTTAATTTCGTTATTTTCGACATATTTTGTTGAGATATTTGTAATTTCTAAATTTTAAATTAAATTGATTTAAGTCAAACGAAAAATATATGCGACGTTCTACTTTCGCTTTTCTTTTGGCTTTTGTCACTAGAAAGAACTGGAGAAGCACAAAAGTCTGATGAAAGGAGATGCTTTCAAGACGAACCCCGCTCCGAAGGTTTACTTTGACGAAAATCCTTTCAAATCCGACGTGGCGACTCAACCCTCGACCGTTGATGCAAAACCTCAACAAAATTTCTTTCAGCAATCTCCTTTTATACCGTCAAACCCTCCCAAAGTGGTAAGAGTTTTTGCACTAATTTTTTTTTTATATATTTATCTCAATTGTTCTTACAAGACATGTGTATAAATTGAGAATTGCTTGTATATAAATATGTATACAGGAACGGAATGACGGAATCAGAGGGGGGAATGGAGGGATTTTATTGAAAATTACCGGATTCCTCAAAAATTTTTTTGGAAAAGTGTCTATGACGTACTAACCTTCTCCCCTTCTCCCCCCTCTCCCCGGTCATCAAGTTTTTCCGAGAAAAACGTGTGTGAAAGTCTTCGAAAAATTTTCTGACGACCCCGTAAGCATATGCGTGTTTTACAAACGCGTGATTTTTTGAAATTTTTGCAATTTGAAGGACGGCGGCATGAAAGCGGGTTGTTTCGATCGGTTTCCTCCTCATTTCGTATCGTCTGCTTCTTCGTCTAAAAAAGAGGATGATTCGATAAAGGGGAACAAACAACAACCGAAGATCAGAACATTCCATACATCGTCAGCTCCCAAGTCAACTCCAGTGGCGTCTATCGTGCAACTGAACGTCGACAAGTTAGTGGAATACCGATTCCGATGTCTCCAATTTTTATGTGTTCTTTTTGTTATGTGTTTAA
>OZ022243.1:4611119-4616119 GCA_963978895.1 Erpobdella octoculata | reverse complement strand
CTGGTCTGGGATTATCAAAGAGGTTTGCTCAATGTTCAGTATGCAAATATTAATTTATAGGTTTTCTATTTTTGGACATATTCTATTATGTTTCTCGTATTTCATTAATTAATTTATTTTGCAGATTTGTAATTTATTAATAAATCAAATCATGTTCTATTGAAAATTATCATACGGTATTGAGGACAAAAATTAATACAGTGAAAATAATTCTAAAAAGTGTGCCCGGCTAGCTCAGTCGGTAGAGCATGAGACTCTTAATCTCAGGGTCGTGGGTTCGAGCCCCACGTTGGGCGTCAAGTTTTATTTAGATCTTCCATCTTAAATCCTTCACTGTGTTTGCCTGCTTGCTTGAGCTTTGTATGAGTTTTTCAGAGAAATAAACCATTAGTTTTTATTTCATTAAAATAAAGCGATAATTAATTTTTTCGAGTCAAAAATGTATAATAAAAGCTTTGTTTTTTTTACATATTGACTCAACAGCTCTCTCAATTTTAGAAGCTGCTAAATTATAAAATATAAAGGGCTTGTGAAAAATTTTTTTTTTTTTTTTTTTTTTTTTTTAAGGGTTAACTTGTTCATTTTCTTTAAAAAATTTTTTTTGTGACAACTTGGTTTCCAATTTAGCAGCAACAGCAGTTGAATGCGTGTTGACATTCATCTTAGAATAATCCAATCATTTCGGGCACCTCAAGGTCATTTTGCGGAATTTAGTTCTGAAATCGCTGCAGATTATAACTAAAGAAATAGTTGTTTTTTTTTTTAGAATGGTCTAAGAATTTGAATGCTTAGAGATATATTTCAATAAAGCCATCCCAACATTGATTCAGCGTTGACGAAGAAAGACACAAACATCTTGGACTAGTACCATAAAATGCCGACATATAATAACAAGTATAATTATTGTTCGAAAAACTCCGCCTCGCTATATGCGAGCCAGTCCCAAGCCTGGATAAAGGAGGAGGGACAGTTGAAAAGATCAAATATGATCTACGACAGGAAGTACTTAGGTGCTTTCTACACAGCCATTTCAGTCTTAAAACACCTAGTGTAAAGGACTATAAACTATTATAAAAAAAAAAAAAAAATATTGTTCGAAAACGTTTCACGAATTGGTGGGGATGTTGGAAGAAGGGAAAACCCCGAATGTTCAGATCAGATCTAGATTGCTTTGGCGGGTCGGGCCGAAAACGTGATCTTAGAACCATAAGCGGAGCTGATGACCTGGGTCTGGATGCCAAAAATTGTCATAATTTATCTTTAAAATATTCACTTTTTCCTCCAAATTTATTCAAATTGAACTATTATTTCACTTATTACTGGCTGTCAACGGTATTTATCGCTTAAATACTGACATGAAACATAATTTGGCATTTCAAAAAAGCAAATTTTGAAAACCAAGGCTTCGTTCGGCATCCCTGAATCCGCTTATGTATATAAATATGCGCGCGCGCGTGTGTGTGTGTGTGAAGAAGTTTGATCAAGTTTAATATCCGATAAGAAGACGACAATATTGAAGTAATGATACTCCACACCAGTGAACATCTGATTTATTTGGAAATTAGCGCTGCAACAGCAACAACAATCGTCATCGTCTTTACCATCATCATCTCATCATCACCAACTTCATCGTCACCGTCACCACCATCAGCATCAGCATCAGGGAGGGGGGGGTTTGAAGAAAAACTTTTTTAAGAATTTGAAAATGCTAAGAAATTGTGTGCATTAATTAAACAAATAGGCTATGCTAGTTTGATAACATATCAGCTTTTTTATCCAAAATATAGTTCATTAATAGCGTGGAATATGTTTACAAATACAAAAGAGTTGAACCACGTAATCTGTTCTCCGATGGAAAACTTCTAAAAACAAATTTTTGCTAAATACTTAAAAACACAAATTATTTTACAGGAAAGTAATAGTAGGGATGTACTACAACATATATAATGCCTAATTAAAAAAAATAATTGTAAGTCAATCTTTCTGTGATTTTATCATCAGTTAAACCAGATTATTCATATATTTTCATGCAATACAATTTTTTGAAATATTTTTTGTGGGGGGATGTTTAAATTTTTTTTTGATGGTAAGCAAGCATAAATATTTTTAGAATAAATTTTCTTTTTTTTAATTTACACTTAATCAAACAGAGTAATACGTATTCACGCCTTAAAATTTTTTAATATAATTTCGGGATAGGGGGAGTTCGCCAGAAACACCCATGGGTGCACCCTTGTCCACACTTAACCACGCCGAGTATTACGTTTTTATGCATTAAAACATTTTTCGAGAATAATTTATATTACGTTTTCATGCATTACAAATTTTTCCGAGAATAATTTAGGAGCAGGGATTCAAACCCCAGAATTAACCCCCCCTGCACCACGGGCGCGCCTCTGATCATCATCATCCCAGCTGCCACCGCCGAAACAATCAATGCATATGGCGTCATCAGGATCAAACATCTAATTAGGAAATGAATGTAAATCACCGTACGTAACAGCACAAGTCATCGTATGTGGCTGTAGGCAAGATGATAATGTTGATAAGGACGACACGGTAATGATAGTGATAAAGATGATTAAGATGATAAGAAGGTTGATGATGTTTTTAGTGAAAGTGTTGGTGGAAGTAGTGAGCGATGGAATGGGCGTGGATGACACATATTGAGTCTCAGTTGGAGTCCATACTGAATATTATTTAGTCATTTATGTCGTATGGGGTGCTAATAATTATTAATAAATAAATAAATAAATAAATAAATAAATAAATAAATGAATGAATGAATGAATGAATGAATGAATGAATGAATGAATGAATGAATGAATGAATGAATGAATGAATGAATGAATGAATGAATGAATGAATGAATGAATGAATGAATGAATGAATGAATGAATGAATGAATGAATGAATGAATGAATGAATGAATGAATGAATGAATGAATGAATGAATGAATGAATGAATGAATGAATGAATGAATGAATGAATGAATGAATGAATGAATGAATGAATGAATGAATGAATGAATGAATGAATGAATGAATGAATGAATGAATGAATGAATGAATGAATGAATGAATGAATGAATGAATGAATGAATGAATGAATGAATGAATGAATGAATGAATGAATGAATGAATGAATGAATGAATGAATGAATGAATGAATGAATGAATGAATGAATGAATGAATGAATGAATGAATGAATGAATGAATGAATGAATGAATGAATGAATGAATGAATGAATGAATGAATGAATGAATGAATGAATGAATGAATGAATGAATGAATGAATGAATGAATGAATGAATGAATGAATGAATGAATGAATGAATGAATGAATGAATGAATGAATGAATGAATGAATGAATGAATGAATGAATGAATGAATGAATGAATGAATGAATGAATGAATGAATGAATGAATGAATGAATGAATGAATGAATGAATGAATGAATGAATGAATGAATGAATGAATGAATGAATGAATAAATAAATAAATAAATAAATAAATAAATAAATAAATAAATAAATAAATAAATAAATAAATAAATAAATAAATAAATAAATAAATGTTCATTTTTTTATAACAATTGAGGGTTTTGCCATCTGAAAGGGCACCGATCCCTGTCTCCCCACTGTATCCACCAGCAAGCATGCGAGTTTTTTTTAGGTGCGCGCGGACGTAAAATTTGGTGAATGAAATTAGTTCACGTACGGACATGCGTGTTGAGCGACTGAAATCTCATTACGTGGCAACTTTCCACGCTGTTGTTGTGCACGTGACGTGGAAAAGATGAGCAAAAGTTGATGAGTGGCGAGTGGATGTGCTAGATGTGTGCACGTACGTTTGTGTTGGCCGACACACTTTTGGACTCGCACACACACACACGCGCGCACACTTACACAGACGAAATTCATTTGTAAACTTGTAAATATTTACGATTGTAACTTTGAACTTGAATCGGGATTCTTTGAAATATTTGAAGGATGCCTCCCCTTCATCTTCCATTCCAGGGCTCTATCGAGACAATGTTGTTGTGTAATGAGCAGGAGAAGTGACTCAGAAATTCTTCATTCCTAGGACGAATCAAAACATCAAAAGCAAAATGTTTTATCAGGTCACTGCAGTGATGATGATGATGATGATGATGATGATGATGATGATGATGATGATGATGATGATGATGATGATGATGATGATGATGACGATAATTATTGAATTCTGCTGTGATAAAAATGATTAATAAAAATAATGATAATGAGCTGCTGGTTGATTAAAAACTGGCACATAATGTCATCGCGCTGAAATTACGCCACGCAAAAGCAGAATAACCGGTTGGAACAAAGTAGCTAAAGAAAACCAATCGTCCCAAACTCTTGTTCAGTTATGCGCCGATGTTTTATTTTTATATTTTCTTCCAAGCGAGTTTCATCACCTGCAGGCAGCAGTTGCAAGTCTTCCATACGTCTTCCAGGCAGCTGGAAAACAACTTTTTGCCGATCATCGTCCGTGTGGAAAAGAAGACGTGAGCGACTTCCAGCAGATAGGAGATGAGGTGAGCAAAAAGTGAACGTTTCAGTCTTCCACGTGCAGGTATGCTGTGGATGGAGAGAGTGAAAGTAAGAGACTGAGAGAAAGGGAGAGAGCGAGCGAGAGAGAGAGAAAAAAAGAGAGAGAGCGAGAGAGAAAGAGAGAGAGAGAGAGAAATGAGTAGAGAGCGAGGCGTAACATCTTTCTCGACTTAGCGGAAAGTGGAGACTTGCTTGGTTCGTGCAAAAATTTAATGTCTTGTAGATGCTGAAAGATTGTATTAGTTGTGCATGCAGTTATGTACATTTTCTTTTCCAACTCGTTCAGATGTACAAGGTGTGATCACTGCGGTCACACCTTGTCGGCATCGACACGTGGACTCTACTGAACGTTTGACATCGCGGCGGATTTGACAAGTACAGGAGTACATGATTGAGTTGTCGTATCGTGTCATATATTT
>OZ022243.1:4511137-4610919 GCA_963978895.1 Erpobdella octoculata | reverse complement strand
TCAATGTGGAATGTTATTATTACTTTTTACAAACTTTTTACTTTCTACAAACTTTTATTTAGGTTACAATTTCTGTTTGTGTGTGTGTAACTTTCTCTGTACACAAATCTTGCAAGTAAAATGTAACCAGCTTTTTGACTAGCTAGGAAGCTGAAACTTTCAGCATAGCTTTATATTAGATGACAATACACGATTCAATTAAAAAAAAAACTTAATTTAAACATTTTTCGTATTTCTAAATCGAGTTTATTTGAAATCAAAGTTTGTGTTGAAAAACTCGTTTTTTCCTTTACTTGTTAAATTTAATTTTATGTTTAATTTTGTTTGACGAAATTCTTTATTTTCTAAGAAATCAGTTGAACGTTTTAGCATCAAATTTTGAAAACAGCACAATATGGTTTTAAAAAAGATTTTCCGAGATTAAATTCAATAAAAAGTTTTTAAATTTGGACAATTATTGTTTTTTCCTCTAGTGTTCTTCTGTCTCAATAAAATGACAGCTTAAAACATGCGACTGTTAGAAATGAATATTTTCCGGCCAATCAATTCTGGTCACAGTTACGAAATGACGCCCATACAGCATGCGTGCTAAAACTAAGCATAACATTACAAATAAATAACACAAAATATTATATTAATATTAATATTAATATTAATATTAATATTAATATTAATATTATTATTAATATTAATATTATTATTAATATTAATATTAATATTATTATTAATATTATTATTATTATTAATATTAATATTATTATTAAAAATAATATTATTATTTATTTTGATAAAGCTTGGAAATAATTTAAATAATTCGACCGTTCTTAAAAAGAATATAAAGCGTACAACTCTTTTGTTGCTTCGAAACGTGGCGTACAAAGGCGAATTTATAATATTTTTGTGAACATGAGAAAGATGCTGAGGAGTCCTCTTTGTGCTTCTTCTACGACCGGATGTTGCATAAGGTAAACACACGCACAGAACAACACACACGCACATACACACACACACACTCTCTTACTCACACACACATTCTCTCTCACACACCCACACACACACACACACACACATGGACACGCGAGAACATCACCAGTGCGCCGCAGAGGAAGAAGATGGGTAGGCAAGGAAGATGAGACAGTAGTGACTGCTAGGAAAGGAGCCGCAACGTGGATAAATAGAGAGACTCCAGCTGGAGTCGAAGTTTTCTTTGTCGACAGGCTGAAAGTCAGTTAAGGGAGTGGGAAGAAGAAGAGATAATGAGAACTGGAGAGAGAGTAGTACTTTCACGAAACTTTCAAGTGACCTGGATTCAGCTGTGACAATATCGTTCCTAAGACTTCCTGTCTACTACTACTACTAATATACTTCTACTACTTCTACTACTACTACTAATAATAATAATTCATTATCCGCTTTGTGTATTCGCATAGCGTCGTGATCTAGCATCATTCGTGTTTTATTATAGCAGAATAGTATACGGTTTAATAAACAGTTTGTTGGATTCGGTTGAATTAATTGATTGATTGACATTCGAATGCCTGTCATTTGTTAGAAGAAGGGAAAAACACGAAACAAACTGCAAATATGATCAAGTCGGAGAAGACAGGTGTTAACAAATCAGAGGTGAGCTCGCTATGATGTTTCTATAATAATTTTATACGAGTAAAATATTTAAAAAAAATTGGTTGTTATTATTACTGTATGCTGTTTAGTACAATAAGTACAATGTTATAGTAAATTATACTACCATTATAATATATGTTAGATTATAATATAACCAAAAGTTGTTTCAATTAAGCAAATTATTATTATTATTATTATTATTATTATTATTATTATTATTATTATTATTTATTTATTTTATTTATTGGTACACGAACAGAGGGACCCAAAGGGCCACTAATACTGTTCGGACAAAACACAATAAAAACTAAAAAAAAACAAAACAAAATAAACCGTCTGATGTGAGGCGACGAGCCAGGCAAAAGTAGAACAGAAGAGTTGTGTTCAAAATATAAACTATATGACTATATATGAATATTAACTAATACATAATAGATGGATTAGTAACAACAAGGTAATCAGATAAATATTTGTATTTAGATCTAGGTACCAGATAGATACTAGTTTTTAAATGAGGATGTCACAGAAGGAGTAATAATAGAGCAATCAGATATCTATTTATATGTGAGAAAGTTTGATAGGTTGGCTTCCGCTACGAGACATTTAAACCTACTGAGAGTGGTTGAACTGACAATATCGCTAGGCAATTGGTTCCATATATTAATAATACGATTAGTATAGAAAAATTTGGTAACATCAACTCTATTAAAGACTATTATTATTAAACTCTATTATTATTATTATTATTATTATTATTATTATTATTATTATTATTATTATTATTATTATTATTATTATTATTATTATTATTATTATTATTATTATTATTATTATTATTATTATTATTATTATTATTATTATTATTATTATTATTATTATTATTATTATTATTATTATTATTATTATTATTATTATTATTATTATTATTATTATTATTATTATTATTATTATTATTATTATTATTATTATTATTATTATTATTATTGTTGTTGTTGTTATCATCATCATCATCATCATCATCATCATCATCATCATCATCATCATCATCATAGTACGGTTGGACATGGGAAATTTTTAATTGTGCTTTTTTACTGTTTTTCTGCTTCTGCGTAATTTCAGCAAGCGCATCGTAAATTGTCCACACTAGGTGTGCAAGGGAATTAACTGCCTACGGTAAAGCTCATTGTTTAATGGCACATGATGTCTGACGTCAGCCCATAAACACACGCATACATCCACACACACACACACACACATACACACACACATACACACATACACACATACACACACACACATACACACATACACACACACTCCAGGCCCACATTTCGGTCATGCATTTCCGGGTTATACGCTGGGAATGCGCGTGACATGACATGACATGACCTGGTTATGTTCATTGGAGGCGACTTGCCAAACTATAATACGAGTAATAATACCGCACACGATGACCACGTCTGCCATCGCGCGCCTGCTCGCAATCGGTTACACATGTGGTGGACACTCATGAAAATATACATACATACATACATACATACATACATACATACATACATACATACATACATACATACATACATACATACATACATACATACATACATACATACATACATACATGCATGCATGCATGCATACATACATACATACATACATACATACATACATACATACATACATACATACATACATACATACATACATACATACATACATACATACATACATACAGACATACGTACGTACATACATACATACATACATACATACACACATACATACATACGTACATACACATACATACATACGTACATACATACACATACATACATGCGCAAACACACACATACACACACAAACAAACGAACGCACGTAGAACGCGTCACACGGACGCAGACCTGGACACATGCACATGCATTCCGTGGCAGCTGTCATCAATTCTTCATTTTCTAGGAGAGTAGAGTTGAAAGTTACGAAGCTCTTCTTTGATGGTCAATTGAGTTTGCCTTGCTTGTGTGTGTATGTGAAGATTATTATGACGTGTGTGTGTGCGTGCATGTGTGTATAGAGTATGCAAGTGTGCATGTGTGAGGGTGTTGTTTTGTTTGTTTAACTCATACGTATATTTATATCGAAGATTTCATATTTTCTTTACTAACCTTTGATCTTTCCATCCATATTTTTCCACATGCACCTCCTCGGCTATTGAGATTTTAGCTGGATATCCCTCTCCGCATTTACCCGGAAAACCCGCTCACTTATTTCTCCATTTCGCCATCTTCTATCCTAATCGTTATTCGTATCCTATCGGGACCATTTCAGTCAGGAAGGTCCCGCTCGCATATTTCTAAATGGTAGTATGCAGCAATACTAGCAGGCTAAGAGGGGCGTGGCTTTAGCCTCTACTCTAGATATCTATGGTTGCTATTCTTAGTATGGCACTAATATATATGCATATATTAATCTACTATTTGTTTTCATTTTCATTGCCTTTCCGACCGATACGAGTCGTTGCGTACGCTTACACTACACTGGCTTGCAGTCGTTGCAGTGTCTGGAGATTTTATAACCCTACTTAACATTGGATTATTCAAATAACTGAACTGATATGATTAAATCATTATTAACCGTTAATCATTAATGTTAATCAATGACATTACATTAATTAGTACGTAGTCGTCGTAGTCTGACATCACAGAGTCACATAAAACATTCATTCGCTGGTGATAAAAATATAACTTACTATGTCAGTGGAGCTCAGCTCTGCTCCAGATTGATGAAAAGTTCAACTACTCTGCTTTAGCTTTCATAAATCGTGAAGGTTTGTCTAAGCTAAGCTACTGCACATTTATACTCTGTAAACTGCTGGAGAATCTATGAGAAAATTCAAACATTCCCATAACTACTGAGCAAACTCTTGTCAACCAGCAGTTTCTATTGAAAAAATAATGGAACGAACTGTGAACAACTTTTGTCTTAAACACTTAAAGCACATTACTGCAAGGCAGAGTTGAGGTCTATTAGTCTACTATATGTGTATTAAATTGAAACAAAATTTAAATAATGTCAATAACAAGACTTTAATAATAACTAACAGTATAACATTTCAGCAATAAATGAAATAAATTCTATTAATAGAGATATACACAATTACATGAAACACACGTGTTGATATTGATATGAAAAAGTGTCAATTAATCAGGACAAATGATTCTATCTAATTAATATACACACAAAAATATGTAAATGTAGCATGTTTTACTGTTAATAAAAACATATCGCACAGCAAAAAACATTGCAGAAAAAAAACATATTGCACAGTGAAACAAACATATTGAACAGTAAAAAAAACATATTGCACAGTCAAAAAAGTGTCAATAATTCAGAACAAATGATTCTATCTATTTAATATACACACAAAAATATGTACATGTAGCATGTTTTACTGTTAATAAAAACATTGCAGAGTGAAATAAAAAACATATTGCACATTGAAAAAACTATAAAATTTTAGCAGAAAAAAACCTATAAAAATAATAATTACATGCTCACATTAAAATAAATTATAAAGAAAGATGTTAGCAACAAATCAAATTAATTAATAGAAATATAAAGTATTTATATCTACACAGCTTTTCGGTAAACTTTCTTCTAAAAACGAGTCGGAATCCATGAGTCCTAGTTGTAAGATGCGCGCGCCGAAATGTAAGCTATTAATAGCAGAGCCTCTAGTCTTGAACCACGCCCCTCTTAGGCTACTAGTCGACCTCTCTCTATTGTCGCATACTACCATTTAGTAATATGCGTCCCGCTCCACGCTCATCGTATTCACTGTATAACCCGATTTCATCCGCACACGAACAGCTCCAAGTCATTATAATTACACCGCTTGTGAATATTCACGTTTAACTTTCTGCATTTCGTGACTAGAATGAATATTTTAAAAAGTGAAATCGTCTAATGTTCATATTTATACATAAAAAGGCCCCCTCCTTAATATTCATGCAAGTGCCTCCTCCTTACTACAAAACTCATTGACTCTGATATCAAGGAGAAACAAATGTACTGTTTGATTGATTCCCGATGACATGGCTTCTTGGTGGCGAGCTGGAGTTGATTCGTCAACCATTCGCGTTCCATGTCCGTCGCTCATACCGACTCGGTTATCCTCGAGGAAAATTTGAATAATTATAACTCTTTAATAACTGAAAAGTCTGAACGAGACCAGTGGCGTAGCAAGGGATTTTTGCGCCAGGGGGGGGGCAAAGTCTATAAAATGCGCCCCTAAAAATGTCCGTCTGTCAACTTTTCCAAAAACTTCCACTGATATTGCGCCTCTCTTTGGCGACCCCTATCCACTTGCCCCAATTACTACGCTACCGAACGAGACATGACAGACACACTACTTAAACGCTTACACTTTTCTTGTTGTCAAATGGCTGGTAGAACGTATTTGCGAAAATCAATAAAAAAAATTGTTGTTTATTGCTGGTGGAAATTACTATCATCATCATAACCACTATTAGTATCATCATCATCGTTGTCGTCGTCATCATCGTCGTCGTCGTCGTCGTCATCATCATCATCAACGTCATCATCATCATCATCATCATCATCATCATCATCATCATCATCATCATCATCATCATCATCATCATCATCATCATCACTCTTAACACTGGGGCACGCGTGTCAGGTCAAGGCATATCCATGTAATGTAGGTACGCAGCGTCCAGGTTGTAGCATCTTCTTGAGAGTTTGACCTCATTAAATTATGTACACGTGTGTGTGTGTTATAATGTGTACAGCTTTTGTGTTTGTGTGTGATAGTGTGTACAGCTTATGTGTTTGTATAGGTTACTACATATGTAATGCGTAAATCAGCTCATATCAACTTATCAACGCATGCACGAGTATGTATGTAATGTATAAATGTATGAATGTATTTAATGTATGAATGTATTTATGATGTACAAAAATGTACATATGTATTCGTCTCAATGTTTGCAGTCTATGTAATGCATGCATGGATTTGTATGAAATGTATACTATTAATAAGGTGTAGCAGAAATATTCATTATAGCTAGGAATCTAAACATCGCAAGTTAATTAATTGATTGGAAAGTAAGTTGTTTAATTGCTTAGTGTGTTTAGAAGTTGTATTTTAACAAGTCAAAACATTGTCTAAGTCCGGTTTTGTGTGTATTACATCATCTGAAAATACCAATTGGCTTTTAATTGTAAATGTTTCTTTGGTCGTTAATAAATTTTCCATGTCGACCTGAGACTTTCATCTAAAGTGCGGGTGCGTAGGTAGTAAGTAAGTAAGCAAGCAAAAGGAAACGAACGAACGAATGAACAAATGAATGAATGAACGAACGAACGAACGAACGAACGAACGAACGAATGAATGAATGAACGAACGAACGAACGAACAAATGAATGAATGAACGAACGAACGAACGAACGAACAAATGAATGATTGCCTGCTTGCGACCTCTCCTGAAGACAAATTATGATTATTTGAAATTCTTAACTTAAACTATCCATCTACGTCATCATCAGCTTACAATCACTTATTTGAGATGTTATAAAAAAAATTAAGAGATTTATCTACTCCGCGTAGGCAAAGGCAATAACGCGCATTTTAACTCGATTTCAATTTGTGATAAGCGTGTCAGCTTCTCACGACACTTTATCTCATTAAATTGAATAAATCACACTTTAAAAAAATATTAAATTATCTTTTAATTAATTTTCGAGTGGGAGGCTCGTTTACATTCCACGGGGACCACGGGTACCGGGTACTGGGTACCGATGTATATTTGTATTGGCAGGCGAGACACGCAGTGGAAAGTTACTCTCAGGGACATGGCGTGCACCGCCTTCTGACTTCTTGAGTTTAGCAGGGAGCAAGACGCTGCAAGGTAGCAAACTGAAAACTCACAAACACTGCGATCAACTGCAGCAGCAACACCGGGGGTGGGTGATGATGGTGCTACAAAGACTCACTTCTTGAATCATCATCATCGGTTGCTGCTGTGCCACTCTTTCCGGGATGGAAAGTCGAGAGATAGCAGGCGCGTGGAGATACAGATAGGAGAAAGAGAGAAAGAAAGTAAGGTAGAGAAAGCGAGAGAGATAGAGAAAGAGAGAGTTAGTGTTAGAGGGAAAGAGAGATGATAACAAAGTGACTGCTAAACTTACGTACTTTACAAGCAGCTTGTCAAGGAGCTGTCTTGCAGTTGCCGCCATCATCATCTCTCTCCTTCTCTCCCTCCCTGTCTGCCTACCTACCTGCGTTCTCTGAAATTTCTACGCGCCTGCGCCGAATTCTATCTGCGTTCTACGACTCGGGCCGGCTAAGCTACCGGTTAGTTGATTCGTAGCTCCTGCTCTAGGAATGTGCTTGTGTTCTAGTCTAGTCTGTAAACTGCTGTAAACGGACTTGCACTTTTTTTTGTCATGCAAACCTCTGAGTTATAAATAATTATTTATTTGACTAATAATTAATGTTTATAATAATAATATATTGTTTAATAATGTTTATATGTGATTTTGATTCACATCCAGCCAATAAAATATTCGCATCTAAAATAATAATCACGGAAATGATGATAACTTTTAATCATCTGCATCTCTCGAGCGACCGCCCATCGCTATTTTTTTAGCGCCATCCAAACTTTATGCACAACTTCCTGAGCGCATGCGCAGAACTTACAATTTCCTGTTCGTGATTTGCATGCAGCAGCGTCGTCACGCGGCCGGTTCCCGACCAATGAGAGGACGAGCCTGTGACGTCGTTAGGAAATTGGAACGTCACGGTTTGAGACACGAGTGAGTCATCAAAGGACGTCATTGGACGGTCCCGTCGGGTCACTGTCGGATGGGTGTCGGATGGGTGGGTTCGACCGTCCGACATTTTTATATACAAACGCTCTCTCTTCTTGTTCTGCAGTGCGTGGTGAATTCTTGATGATGCGGTTGGTGGAGAGAGAGAGAGAGAGTGTGAAAGGAGTGACATTGAGTGAAAGAGAGAGAAGGGAAAAAGAGAAAGAGAGAGAGAGAGAGAGAGAGAGAGAAAAAGAGAGAGAGAAAGAAAGAGAGGGGGAGGGAGATGAAGAAGAGAGAGGAGAGAGTAAGTTTGGTAATCGTATATGGCTTAACACGGGGGGTTATACCGTTGTGAAATGTAAACAATAAAAAGTAATTTTGTTGTAAAAAAATTACACTTTAATATTTATCCACGGTTATTCAGAAATATATTTATAAAAACATATATATATTTAAAAAAATATTTTAAATTGGTTTTCTCTTACAGCTGACAATAAATTTCGTGGCCATTTTTGAAAATGGAAAATCTCTCTGTTAGAGATCTTTAGAGATGGACGATGCATGCAATATTATAGAGACAGGAGGATGATTTATTTTACTTAATTCGCCAATTAATGAGACCCTTGTAGATTCTTGTTTATTGAATCGGTGTGCATATACGTATATAAGTGTGTGTGTATCATAGATATATATCTATTGTGTGTATATGTGCATGTATGTATATATGTGTGTGTGTGTATGTGTGCGTGCGTGCGTGTGTGATGGTAGAAAGGTATGTACTCGATCATACACACACTTTATGACGGCTCTCGATTCATATTTGTTTATTCAAAAACCACGTCAGTTTTCCAGTACTCGGATCGCTATCGCGGAAGCAGCGGATAAGACAACCAACTCCTCTACCACCTGAGAGTGAATAGAACACAGAGGTTTCAAAACATGGATGTCACACGTGTTTACGTGGATAGATAAGACACATACACATTCCAAACACGACCACATTCATAACCACATAAGGACACGCACAGAGCACATAGCACACGAGCATCTACGAAGTTGACAGGCAGGCGGGGTTTGACATGTCTCGTATCAACCCATTCAGTGACTTTTCTTATCGCACACAGCCTGTTTGTATTACTTAGCACACAAATAGTCTTATCTTCTTCGTCTCTGAGTTCCTTGGAATTGTGTCCACCCCCCCCCCCCCCTGTCTGCTTCTTAGAGGTTCTCTAACTGCTTCAGGGCAAGCATTTGATGAATAGACTCTCTCTCTCTCTCTCTCTCTCTCTCTCTCTCTCTCTCTCTCTCTCTCTCTCTCTCTCTCTCTCTCTCTCTCTCTCTCTCTCTCTTTCTCTCTCTCTATCTCTATCTCTCTCTCTCACTCTGTTATATTATTAAAACTCCAATTTTAAGATCAATTTTGACTTACTGCAAAACTAATTATTGGAAATTGCATTGTCATCATTCAAGAGCATGTATTCAAAATTTGAAAAAAAAACCTTTTATTCAAGAAGTGACTCAAAAATTGATTATAAAAATATAAACAGAGACTAGAAGTTAATAAAAGCATTTTAGAAAACGAGTTTGCATCAGGTCCACTCTCGATATGGCGTAATCGGCTCTTATTATAATATCGACTACAAGAAATTTTGAGGATTCCACTTGCAGATCAGCTAGCTATACAAATGCACAAAACACACATCTTATCGCTCGTTCCAGGGAATTTGAATCTTAACTCAATTTAACGGCTACTAATTGACGGAAAAATACAATACCTCTCTCTTTCTCAAATATAATGCCTCTCTCCCTCTCTCTCTCTCTCTCTCTCTCTCTCTCTCTCTCTCTCTCTCTCTCTCTCTCTCTCTCTCTCTCTCTCTCTCTCTCTCTCTCTCTCTCTCTCTCTCTCTCTCTCTCTCTCTACCCTACATTACATCGTAAGCACACTCCTACTTACCTGAGACAGGTAGGCAACTCCAGATAATAATAATAATAATAATAATAATAATAATAATAATAATAATAATAATAATAATAATAATAATAATAATAATAATAATAATAATAATAATAATAATAATAATAATAATAATAATAATAATAATAATAATAATAATAATAATAATAATAATAATAATAATAATAATAATAATAATAATAATAATAATAATATAGACCTTCCGTAGGCACGACTCCACTTGGAAAGTTTGTTTATGTCGATGACGTCAGATATCTCATCTGACACGTGTCCTATCGATGTACGACGTCTGCCGGGACACGTGATCAGTGTGTATATGTATGTGCATGTATGTGTGTGTGTGTGTTTGTGTGTTTGTGTGTATGGCTGAGTTTGACCATCAGGATGTAAACAGAAAATGACTGCGCGATGGCAGACGTTGTTTATATGTTAAAATCGGAAAAGCCGAGATATCCGATGTCGTGTCCCATTTCGGTCTCCGATATAATGACAGATAAACCCGGAAAAGAGGATTGCAGCGACGTATGAAAATATACATTCAATTTCATAACTAACCACCAGTGCAGATGTCAGTTACTCCTAGCAGCAGAAGAGGCCGAACATTGTTATATTGCACGTCGAATGGCAATGCACTCGGCCTCTCCAGCGCCTGAAAAGGCTGACAGGCAAAGATCAAACGAGATATTGGGAGATAAAACGTAGACAACTGATCCTCAGGGAGAAGTAAGCTAAGTAGACGAGGATGGACAGCGTCCGGCTATTATTGACATCGCTACTTCATGTTACTTTCAGCCATTTCCTATTTTTAAATCAATTTCTGTTGACTTAGTTAAGCGACTTTTTTTTATTCATAAAGACAAGTAACAAGAAAATGAATGTATGGAAATTAGTGCGTTTTGATGGATAACATTGAACTTCAACGTGTAAAACCTTTAGTTAAACTTGAATCTCAAACGAAACAGATAATTATTGTTATTTCATCAAAGTTATTTTATTGGTTTTGTTCAAGTGTTTTTCTTTTATTTGGTTTGCTTTTTTACTTTTTTGTTTTTTAAGTTCTTTAATTTTATGTTCAAATTTTGTTTTTTAAGTTCTTTAGTTTTATGTTCAGTAAATTTTCGTTAAGGTAATCCAGTGTAAGGTGCCGAACTGCGCATGCTCTTCGTTTCAGCCGGACAAGGAAAAGTTGCGCTTTTGCCAGGCTTGTCATCACGGCTGGGTGTTTCATGGTGCGTTTTTATTTTCGTTCATTCAGTTCAAGTCTTCCTCAGTTCAATTTTTATTGAATTTAATTTGAATTGAATTTAATTTGTATTCAATTTAATTTGTATTCAATTCAATTCAATTTAATTTGTATTTAATTTTATTTGTATTCAATTTAATTTGTATTTAATTTAATTTGTATTCAATTTAATTTGTATTCAATTTAATTTTTATTCAATTTATTTCCATTATAGTTTAATTTTCACTAATCAGTTTCAATTTAGAAAAAAATCGAACGCGCCTCAGCAGAAATTCTCGTTGTCCGCTTCACTTTTAATAAAGCCGGGTCATCTTAAAAGAGCAACAAATCATTTTTACGGCACTCTCGTGCCTTGACATAAATTAATAGGGTCAATTTGCAAGACTTGACCTAGATCAGAAAATAGGTAAGCTTAAAAGTTGACCTTTCACGGTGGCATTCGTGTATACTCGTGTTTAGGTTATACCGATGCATTTGAAAACGGTAACGTAAATGAAGATGTCGTCCGACGCTTGATTATACTACGCCAGTTCAACGCGCCGTTAATGTGTCCGCGTCTTAAATTTGAAATATTATTAGCTCATGATGATTTTTATTTATAGTTACAATAATTGCATCGTAACCGTATGTAATGTTTTTGATAAAAGAAACGAGTATTTCGTTTAGCAGAAAAATTGTTTAGAAATGGCGTGGCGTAACGATACCTAAACGATCATTAAATCTAAATTGAATTATCAAACAAAAAATCTCTCTGTCATTTATGGGAAAATAATAATAATTCAGTCTTGATGTAGGATGAAGGCTGTCAATTGCAAAGCTCGCTTATATCACTGCAGACTTAAGCTGTCATTGGTCCTCATTTAATCGATAAAAAGTAATCCGGCCACCGTTGAGGGCTTCAGTCATTTTTCTAAATATTGCCGCGGGACGAAGGCAGATAAGTCATTTGAAGAATGTTTTTTCGGATGCGAAACGGGTCATTTAGCTGCTGAATTATTGGTTTTAATTTAAGAAGTAGACTCTAGAATAACAACTATGAAGAGCGTGCTTAATAATAACAAAAAACGTTTGCTGATAGCAACTAAGAAAACTAAACTGCAATTTCATATTTTACCAGCCGTGGATAAAATGGCTAAACGTGAGATCAACTTAAAAAATCAGATATCGGATGGAATCGTCACAAAAAGAAATTCTAACGGTGAGCTGACAATACACTAATTTTTAAAATAGGACATTATTTTTTTTCTTTTGAACATGACTTTAAATTAAGCAAACACGGATGTTATTGCAGTATCATCAGTACCAGACTCGATAGAGCACCTCGAATCCCCACTTCCACCATCTGATTCTGTGTCATCGTCGTTGACACCAGCAACGCTAGAAGCAGCCGACCCAGCTAGTACTCCGGACACCCCGGCGGCTCCTTCCGTTCAGCCTTCGTTGGATTCTCCTCACATCACTAACACTCCTCCGCCATCGACCCCATCGCCATCGAGTCTCAGATCCGCATCGTCGTCGTTTTCATCGGCACTTAGTCAGAATCTTAGCGTCACCACATCTCAACTGATCTCCTCAAAGAATCCTCTCACGCCAGATTCTCTACCGGCTTCAGATTGTACTCAAGAGCTCGATCAAAGTGAGCCTACCAGCACTCCCAAGAAATACACTTCAGCATCTAAAGTCGAGTCTTCTCCCCAATCGTCTACTACTTTATCGCCGTACAAAAACATTCTCAGCGACTCTCCGCAATCAAATTCCATCCTAGAAAATCAAAAGTTTGAATCAATCCACCCGAGTCTGGTCTTTGACGTTGCCAGTCTGGCTCTCTACGGCTCTCAGGCTTGCCCATTGAGGCTGAAAATTCTGATGGATCGCATGTTTTCGACGATGAATAGCGAAGAAATTGAGCACATCTTGCAAGCGTTCGGATGGACATTGGGAGATTATTCAAGGGGCTACATAATGACGGTAATTGTTTTTAAATGTTTCCTTGTTTTAAATGTTCATTCGGAAAAAAATAAACAAACAAACACTTTTTATATAAACGAATCATAAGAACAAAAACCAAGAATACATTATTAATATTTATTATTAATAAATTCTTTAATTAAAATCTCAGGATCCAAATGGACAGGTATTAAACAACTGGACGATGGCCACAGCGGAAGAAGAAGAGCTGATCTTGGCGCAGTTCCTCAGGTTCAAAGAAACAAGAGAAGTTGCGGTCAACTTCATGACGAACATGCAAGGCGCTGCCAACTTCTGGAACTACGCTCCGCAGCTGAAGGTCGAGTGTTCAAGTTCGAATGCCAGTCTCACTCCTCAGTGTTTGCAGTCGCCGACGACGACATCGATCAAGAGCAGTCCGGTCGAGAAAGATTTATCAAGTCATCTCAAGGTTCTCGAGAACAGTCTCAGTGAAAGACCTTCTTATCAGCAGATGGATTCTATTCATTCGAATAGCATGAAGTTTGTACAAAACTTCTTCAAAGAGCATGCAGCGGAGAAAAGCGACACCAAGAAATTTATCGAGAACATCAACAAGACTCTGTCTCCTGGCGCAACGCCTAAAGCAGCTGATACTCCCGCATCGGTAAGCATTAGTCCATTGAGCGAAGCTAAATCGGCAACTTTTGCTTCAAAAGCTTCTATCCATAGCTCACAAGCCGCGGCTTTACCCAACATTGGCTCAACTGCCGGCAATCTCCTGGGACTCGGTGGCAACGTTCTTGGAAACATGCAGAACTTTTTGAAAAGTTACGATGCGGCTCAACTTCTGACGAAAACATTCATGTACCCCCATCTGGCCGGAGCTTCGAATTTTACCCGTTTTCTGTCTCCAGGAATTTTTCAAAACTTGGTCCCAGCTATGATTGGAGGAAGTGGGGGACTTATAAATCAGTCCCAGGGACCTTTTGTCACGGTGGGGAATCTTATTTCTCAGCCCAGTGGGACTTCATCTACGACAAACGTTAACACGCCCGTTAATGTTAACAATATTCCTGCTTTCATTTCCAGCAACTTTAGTCACTCCAGTGTTTCTGGTCCATCTGCTTCCAACTTGATTCGCTCTCCTCTGCGCAACCTGCAGACCATGGAGCCCGGAGATTTTCGTAAAGATCAGAGCCTGCAGCAAATTCAGCAGCATTTATTGCAGAAGAACGTTGCCTTAAGCCTGCAGCATCAACTACAACAGCAGCAACAGAAAGCTCAAAAGCTTGTCGTTCCTGGCCAGTTGGACACGTCCAATCTGGCTAAATTTGACGGCGGACGCGCTCTCTTGAATCTCGCTCTGGCAACTAACTCGGCTGCAATACAAAACGCATTTTCGAGTTTTCCATCGGTTGTGAAAAACGAAATCGCCGAAAATAAAATAAATCCTGCAGCTGCCGCAGCAGCAGCGATACTCAATCGCCAGCTGCTGACCTCCAGCGCTCTGGCCAGTGAGCAGAACAAATTGACTCCGAAGAAAGTCGATTCGTCCATCCTCGGCGCCGTTTGCAGCACCAACAGCAGTAACAACGAACTGGCAATCAATTACAGCATCAAAGACCAATCTAAAGTAGCTTCGTCGTCGCATCAGCACCAAACGAAACAGCCGGTCATGGTTCTCCCGCCGTCGATACCCGCTGGTGTTTCCGGCCTCATAGAACGCAATGCAGCACTACTTGCTAAGCAACAGCAACCTCAGCAGCAACTAAAGCAAAATCGGAAATCGTCTGGTAGTGGACCGGCCATGAAGAGACCCTGGCAGCCAACGCCTGGCTACGGGGGTACTCTTATTTCACCTTCAGGAAAAAAACGAGTTTTATGCACCGCCTGCCACAAAACCTTCTGTGATAAGGGAGCTCTAAAAATTCACTACAGCGCCGTCCACCTAAAAGAAATGCACCGTTGCACTGTCGAAGGCTGCACGATGATGTTCAGTTCCAGGCGCAGTAGAAACAGACACAGCGCCAATCCGAATCCAAAACTTCACATGCCTCAGACGGTGAGAAGAAAGCTGCCCGAAGGCTATCAGCCTCTGCCTCAGAAAGGTCAGCAGCCGATATCGAGCAGTACCGATCCTGCCGAGGCCGAGGATGACTTTGATGAGACTGATGGCGAAATGCAGATTGTATATTCACCGAGACCCGACAACGAGGATTCCGAAGACGACGCCAAGAGCATGGACTCCGAGTCGTCATATACGAGACAGAACGACTCGTGCGAAATCAAGGCTGAAGACCTTTCGACCTCGTCCAGCTATTCGACGTTCGTCGATACCGACGAAAATAAATTCGCCCAATATCAAACATTCTGCAAGTCTCAAGCACTCGATCCGAACTACGAAGCGGAAGCCATAAACTTATCGTCCACCGGAAATTTTAACTACAATGCCAAAGATAGCGAAAAACCAAAACCCGGATGCTCTGCTGTCGGTATTAAAAATCCGGCAGGTTGTGGACCGGACAGTTCTTCCAGCTTGATCTCTCGTAGCAGTAAACGCAAAAGCAGCATGCCGACTAAATATCCAGCACAGAGCAGCGTATTAAGCAACGATGACTGTTCCACGCATAGTGAGGAAAAACTGGAACCGCAGGAAAAGAAGCCTCGCCAGTTAAATACCGATCCGTTTCCATCTTTTCCAAGCTTAGAGAAAACGATTGATAATCACAAAGAAACACATTCAGCTTCCGGGACATCCAGAGAAGCACAATTAAACTTGGAGGTGGTCGGCGTCAAAGAGGAATTGAAGTTGCATTCCGTCGATGCCAATTACTCGGTAGAGCGCAGTATTACCGATGCGGTGATCAGACTCATAAACAACAAACACGGTCCTCCTTCTTCAGAGACATCGCTGCCGGACTGCAATTCTTCAACGTCCAAATGTCTAGTTACATCCAAAGAGCTGGCAGAGAGAGGTGAACAGCTGAGCGAAAGCGGAGCATACAAATGCACTGTCGATGGCTGTAGCGCTAAATTCTCGTCGAGAAAAGGCCGGGACAGGCACAGTGCCAGCGCCGAACTACATTCTAAGTCCACGTTGACGAGTTCTTTAGTAGCAGCCGGCCCCGACGAGCCTTTAAGGAAGTCTCCGTTCTGCGAAGAAGAGTACAACGCGGGAAAGAACTTTCCATTTTACTTCGGCCTCGTTCCGAAATCATCTGCGTCAACTTTCAGCGCAGAAGCAGCAGCAGCTTGTCAGCTGTCGTCAGCACGCTCTCCGTATCAAGATTCAAATAACGAAATGTGCGAAGCTCTGAATCTTACAACTCCAAAAAAGAGCGACTCCAAGGAACGTCGTCCCAACTCAGATGCACTATCGAAAGACGACACCAAAACGGGGCAGTCAAATCACCTCGAGGCCAACTCCGACAGATCGTCTTGTTCGGTTTCTTCGGACAGCAAGGTAAACGTACAGACTCCTGATGAAAACCGTCATGTAACAGATGATCCTTTCGAGGCAGGCCACGTCAAGAACAGACACCAAAAACCTACGAAAGATTGCGAAAGATCTGCGACCAGGAAGTCGCGCAGTCGCCACGCTAACGACAGCGTGCAGCAGCGTTGTGCGGTTTGAGAGTTCAGCGATGATGAGATCCTGTTAAGAAATGACCGTTTGCGTTACTTATATTATTGTTATTATTGTTATTATTATTATTATTAAGCATATACAATCTGTCCGTTTAACTTGAATGAATTTTATGGGTTACTTAGTGACGTTTTAGTATCTGTAAATGCTTTCCAATTTGTTTTTAAATCACCGACACATGTAGTAATGTAGTATGTGAGGCTGCTCGCTGCTCGCACGTGATTCGTCTGTGCTTTGTTCTGCCGCTCTAAACCTCGATGATTTAGAGAGTTTTATAAGAATTTTGCTGGTGGATCGTCATGCATGAATGACTTTGATTGGTCTCAGTGTTTGAAGAGCTTGACAGTTATATTAGTTCTATTTTTTTCGTTATTATGGTTGTTGTGTTAGGTGTGATTGTGAACAGCGATGTACTTTACTTGATAGTGATAATTAAGCAAATGGGACATTCGTGCAATCGTTGACTGTTGAATTATTATGGTGTTATTATGTATATATAAATATTTCTTGTTCGTTGAATGTGTATAGCAATTTTGAATAGTTCATAGTTGACGAGAGGAGAGTCGCTACTTGCCACAACAATCGGTTTATTAGTGGAGTAATAAACAAGTTTGACGATTATTTGCGTGTGCCCCTAAAAGCAATTTTGTTTGTTGTAGTTTATGTGGTGGTTCTAAAAGTTTTTTTGTAGTTTTTTGTGTGTTTCTTCTCTGGCTTGTTGTTTTTTTTTTTGGGATCGTGCCTTTGTCTTCTTAGGTTTGTTCGGTGTTTACTTGATGTCGTTTTGATTTTCTTTTCTTTTCTTTTTTTCAAAATTCAACGTGTATCGAAAAGCAATAGGATGCAAGTTCGCTTCGTTTGCAGGTTTGTTTAGACGTTTTATTAATACCGGATGCAATATTTTTGTCAATAACATATCATTCTATTACTACTACAGAAATAATTTGTAATATGTTTATCTCATAAGCAGTTTTTTTTTTTACAAGAAACTTACTTGTCACTAACGATGCGCAACTACCTACGGGATGTGGCATTAAGCTGCTTCAGCACAGGTAGTGAGTGCGTAGTCCGTGTGGTGATATTATATATTGATTAAATACCGGTAGCAACGGAAGTGCTACCTGGTCGTAATTAAAGTACCGAAGCGTTGTTTAGTCAAGGAGGGGTTGTGGGCTGCCAATGCGATCGAATGGTGTGACGGATAGCTGAAGCGAGTGACATCATCTATTATTAAATTTAATCAAGGAAAGATCACGAGATAGAGTCATCACGCGCAGTGACAACGACCAAGGCGCCAATCAAATCACTCGCGACCAGGTTCAAAAATTCAAATCGTTCAATCAGGCCAGAGCATTCGTTAATAATTTAAATCGCCAGCAGCCAATAACATATCGTGCGACATCTCATTGGCCTGAGGATAAGGCTTTGCAATTTTCTGATTGGTAGATGACATTCATGCGACAATTTTCTGATGGAGACCGAAATTAAAGTGGCTGACGTCCAAAAATGTCGGTTATCTTGGCACGTGGGTGGTAATTAGCTAACAAAAATCAATGAATCTGAAAGCTAAAAAATTGAAAATTACAGCTTATAATGAAATAAAGAATACGTGTTTTAATGACAGGTCAATGACAAAATTGTTGAAAATTTGTAAACAGTTAATTTGGTTGTTTTTTATTTTAGTTAATAAGCTCAATTATTGATCCACAATAACCAGAGCGGATGGGGAAATGCATTCCCCTCCAGATTATCAATAAAATAGTTTGTAGGTAGAATACCCGGTATTTGTAAAATGAACATAATTGGGGGTAAATCTTTTTTTTTTTAAAGTATCTACGGCTACTTAACGGTCATCAGCTTTTTTGAGAAAAAAGTTTACAAAAAAAATTTGATAAAATTTAAAAAATAGTACCTTCGACTACCCTCGCCCGGTTATCAGATTTTTGAGAGGACAGAATATGTAAAAGCCTTAGAAATTTTTTGAAATGATGTACCCGCACCATCCACTCACCAGGAATCAGAGGCGTACGGGAGCTAATCAAAGTGTGGGGAGGGGGTTGGAAATAATTATTGCCAAATGCTGGAGGTGTTTCAAAAATTAGGGATAAATGAACATTGACGTTATAATAAATCATCTTTTGATCAATTCTATTTTGTTTGTATATTTATAAAAAAAAAAACTTTAATAGTAACGAAACGTTTTTATGAAAACATTTAAAATATATTGTTTTCTGGATTTCCTTGAAGCAAAAATGTCAATAATTTAGTCAGTATTTGTACCGAAAGACATATTACAATATTTTCGTTCAATATGTAAAATTGCCACACTTTTTAGACGTGTTTGGCCCATTGTACTCCGTATATATGTTTTAATGCATTTGAGCGCGCTGAAGGAACGTTAGGCAGAACAAAATGTGGCTGGAATTGCGGACAAAATATTAGCAACTTGATTGAAAACTGGTAGTAGAACAACATGAAGGTCATTGTTGTAAAGTATTGAGACAACATCGGCTGCGGTTGCTTGTGAACCTGCTTTAGGAGTGCGATCAGTGAGAAACTTAGAGTAGATTAACTTTTCCGTCTTAAGCAAGTCGTGATCAAGTCCATACCGCGAGGCAATTTTTTTATAGTGTTCGTCTGGTGCATAAGTTTTGAGAATGACAGATCCTAGTGAGCACAGCGTGTTTCGGTCGTTTCCACTAAATCGGAAGTCTAATTAGCCAATAAGTTTATACAGACTAAAATAAAACGTCCATATTCTATGACAGCCTTCGGCAGTTTGAAGTAGTTGAGCGTCTGTTGCTGGCTCTTCGCCAACTAGGGCTTGGTTTCTACAAGAAACTTGTCTTTTCCTTCCAACTCTTGTCTCTTTAAACAAGAATCGTGAGTCGTGGATAACTACCTTTTAACTTTGCGCAAGGTTATCAGTGTAGATCCAAACATGTTCAAAGTGCTCTTCATTTCTACATTGATGGAGAGTGTCTCTGGTTGCTGTGGCTGTTTTCTTTGTTTTTATCACGTCGACAGTTTTTCCCTGTAAATATCTGCTGAGACTATTTGTGCTTGATAATATCACTTTTAACACAACTAGCCCAAATAAAAAAATCAAAGTCACATATTGCAGTCAGTAAGGCTGTACTGCTTATTAACGTTTTGGATCGTAATCATTTGTCAAAGTAAGCAAGGCCGTTATGAAATAGTTATGATATTAGGCAAATGCTCTACCACGGCTTTTACTGAATCATATCTACATGACCACCTCTTCAAATTTTGAAATTTAAGTGTTTGTGACATTTTTCACCGTCAAACGTAACGTTATGTAAAACAGCGTGTCTTTTAGGTATTTAGGGCTAGCCTCCAGAAAGTTCTACAGACTTTGAATAGCATCCAGTGGCGTAGCTAGGGTCTTCTGCGCCCGGGGACAAAACACAAAATCTGCGCCCCCCTACATAAAATCTGTCGAACTACATAAAATATAATAACTGTCGTACTCAGTATTTGCATGTAGACTACAGTCTCTGGCGCCTATATACATGCATTTCAGTGTATTTAAATTTCTATATGCATATTGAGCTGAGTTTTAAACAAAATTTATTTTTCTTGCTTTTACTGCAGCAAACTGGTTAATTATATCATCAAAATCAATCTGTTCAAGAACTTCCCTCTCCACACTCATTAGGGCCAGATCGCTAAGTCTATCTTGTCCCATGGATGCTCGAAGGTAGGAAAGAATTATTTTTAATTTACTGAAGGATCGCTCACAAGGATTGTTCTCGTGAGCCGCTAGTTTCTCGGGCTTCCTCCACGTGCTGAATCCATTAGATAATTCAAAAGATGATTTATTATTTGCGCTGGATGAGGGAAATAACAAGCAGCAAAAACAATACGCTGCTTCATTCAATGGTGAATAAACTAGCCAGACCCGATTTACCTCATCACCCTTTCCATTGGCAAGTCTCCTTTTGAACCATGGCTTTGTCATAGAACGGCCGTCTTTCTTAGCAAATGGACCATTATTGTTTTGAAATACTTTAGAGCCTCGAGATACCATTTCTGTGCATAGCTGTTGAGAAATTATAGGCAGTCGTGATGTTTGGTCGAAATCCAAATAGCCAACGTCGCAGAGCATAAGCACAGCTGGAATTGGATTTGGCCTATGAGAAATGATATCAATTTCTACATCAGAGTCAGATGAAGTTGATAAACTACTACTGTTCTCTATGTTTTGTTGATTCTGCTGTACACTTGGTTGATCATTGAATTCATCAACATCAGTATCCTGAGGCTGTTGGCTTTCTTCTGGTGTTGACTTTGCCTTCTTCAAAAAACATTCCAGTAGTTTGCTGGACTTACTAGCTTCTCTTATTTCATCTGCCTTTCTTTTTCTTCGCTGAGCTCCACTAGGCCTTTTTTCAAACATATCTGGAATTAAGAAAACTTTTTATATAAGATACAATATTAATAAATAGAAAATAATAATCATTGCTACTCACTTTGTTTATTTGTTTTCCTTCAAAAAAGAAATGCAAAATCCAAACAACTTTTCTTTTTGATGATTGATTAGTAGTTCATTAACATAGTTGGTATGGTATATAATAACCATAGATATCTATGATAATATATATATATCTATGATAATAACAAAGAATAGTCAAAATGAACGTCTTGTTCAAAAAGTTTGTGAACTTTTGAAAAGATCCTCAACAAATTTAAATTTTTTTTTAATTATTTAAAAAATTTGGTCACTGATATTGCGCCCCCTCCAGCCCTGCGCCCGGGGACAACTGTCCCCTCCTGCCCCCCCCCCTCGCTACGCCACTGATAGCATCTAAAGCTTTGCGGAATGGTTCGACTTCTGTTACTGTATTTTGTATTAATAAATTTAACAGGTGCCCATAGCAATGAACATATATTGCTAGTGGAGATAACTCTTTAATTCGTAGCCAAACCTTTGTTTATGTGGCTCATATTTGCTATTGAAAATTATCATACATTATTGTGGACAAAAACTAATATGCTAAAACTAATTTTAATAATTGTGCCCGGCTAGCTCAGTCGGTAGAGCATGAGACTCTTAATCTCAGGGTCGTGGGTTCGAGCCCCACGTTGGGCGAAGCAATTTTTAGCTGTGACCAACTCTCCGATAAACTAAATTGTTAGGCCAACCGTGTCGATCATGCTGGGTCCTTACATGGAGAAAGTGGTTTTTTCATCCGAATGAATTATTACTTTTTAAATTATTATTTAACGTTCATATGGAACAATCATGCTGGTCTGGGATTATCCAAAAAGGTTTGCTCAATGTTCAGTATGCAAACATTACTTTACAGGTTTTTATTTGTAGACATTACTATTTTCCTTTTTCACTAATATATTTATATTACAGATTTCTAATTTATTAATAAAACAAATCATGTTCTATAGAAAATTATCATACATTATTGTGGACAAAAACTAATATGCTAAAAATAATTTTAATAAGTGTGCCCGGCTAGCTCAGTCGGTAGAGCATGAGACTCTTAATCTCAGGGTCGTGGGTTCGAGCCCCACGTTGGGCGAAGCAATTTTAAGCTGTGACCAACTCTCCGATAAACTACATTGTTAGGCCAACCTTGTCGATATTGCTGGGTCCTTACATGGAAAAAGGTAGACAGTAAGCTAACCAGTGAAAGTAGTTTTGTTCATCCGAATGAATTATTACTTTTTAAATTATTATTTAACGTTCATATGGAACAATCATGCTGGTCTGGGATTATCCAAAAAGGTTTGCTCAATGTTCAGTATGCAAACATTACTTTACAGGTTTTTATTTGTAGACATTACTATTTTCCTTTTTCACTAATATATTTATATTACAGATTTCTAATTTATTAATAAAACAAATCATGTTCTATAGAAAATTATCATACATTATTGTGGACAAAAACTAATATGCTAAAAATAATTTTAATAAGTGTGCCCGGCTAGCTCAGTCGGTAGAGCATGAGACTCTTAATCTCAGGGTCGTGGGTTCGAGCCCCACGTTGGGCGAAGCAATTTTAAGCTGTGACCAACTCTCCGATAAACTACATTGTTAGGCCAACCTTGTCGATATTGCTGGGTCCTTACATGGAAAAAGGTAGACAGTAAGCTAACCAGTGAAAGTAGTTTTGTTCATCCGAATGAATTATTACTTTTTAAATTATTATTTAACGTTCATATGGAACAATCATGCTGGTCTGGGATTATCCAAAAAGGTTTGCTCAATGTTCAGTATGCAAACATTACTTTACAGGTTTTTATTTGTAGACATTTGCTATTTTCGTTTTTTACTAATATGTTTATATTACAGATTTGTAATTTATTTAATAACAAATCATGTACTATAGAAAATTATCATACACTATTGTGGACAAATACTAATATTCTAAAAATAATCTTAATAGGTGTGCCCGGCTGGCTCAGTCGGTAGAGCATGAGACTCTTAATCTCAGGGTCGTCAGTTCGAGCCCCACGTTTGGCGAAGCACTTTTAAGCTGTGACCAACTCTCCGATAAACTACATTGTTAGGCCAACCTTGTCGATATTGCTGGGTCCTTACATGGAAAAAGGTAGTAGTAAGCTAACCAGTGAAAGTAGTTTTGTTCATCCGAATGAATTATTACTTTTTAAATTATTATTTAACGTTCATATGGAACAATCATGCTGGTCTGGGATTATCCAAAAAGGTTTGCTCAATGTTCAGTATGCAAACATTACTTTACAGGTTTTTATTTGTAGACATTACTATTTTCCTTTTTCACTAATATATTTATATTACAGATTTCTAATTTATTAATAAAACAAATCATGTTCTATAGAAAATTATCATACATTATTGTGGACAAAAACTAATATGCTAAAAATAATTTTAATAAGTGTGCCCGGCTAGCTCAGTCGGTAGAGCATGAGACTCTTAATCTCAGGCTCGTGGGTTCGAGCCCCACGTTTGGCGAAGCACTTTTAAGCTGTGACCAACTCTCCGATAAACTACATTGTTAGGCCAACCTTGTCGATCATGCTGGGTCATTACATGGAAAAAGTAGTAAGCTAACCAGAGAAAGTTGTTTTGTTCATCCGACTGAAGAACATTACTTTTTAAAACATTTCTGAACGTTCATATGGAACAATCATGCTAGTCTGGGATTATTCAAAAAGGTTTGCTCAATGTTTAGTATGCAAACATAACTCAACAGATTTTTGTTTGTAGGCATTTACTATTTTCGTTTTTTACTAATATGTTTATATTACAGATTTGTAATTTATTAATAAAACAAATCATGTACTATAGAAAATTATCATACACTATTGTGGACAAATACTAATATTCTAAAAATAATTTTAATAGGTGTGCCCGGCTGGCTAAGTCGGTAGAGCATGAGACTCTTAATCTCAGGGTCGTCAGTTCGAGCCCCACGTTGGGCGAAGCACTTTTAAGCTGTGACCAACTCTCCGATAAACTACATTGTTAGGCCAACCTTGTCGATATTGCTGGGTCCTTACATGGAAAAAGGTAGTAGTAAGCTAACCAGTGAAAGTAGTTTTGTTCATCCGAATGAATTATTACTTTTTAAATTATTATTTAACGTTCATATGGAACAATCATGCTGGTCTGGTATTATCCAAAAAGGTTTGCTCAATGTTCAGTATGCAAACATTACTTTACAGGTTTTTATTTGTAGACATTACTATTTTCCTTTTTCACTAATATATTTATATTACAGATTTCTAATTTATTAATAAAACAAATCATGTTCTATAGAAAATTATCATACATTATTGTGGACAAAAACCAATATGCTAAAAATAATTTTAATAAGTGTGCCCGGCTAGCTCAGTCGGTAGAGCATGAGACTCTTAATCTCAGGGTCGTGGGTTCGAGCCCCACGTTGGGCGAAGCACTTTTAAGCTGTGACCAACTCTCCGATAAACTACATTGTTAGGCCAACCTTGTCGATCATGCTGGGTCCTCACATGGAGAAAGTGGTTTTGTTCATCCAACTGAAGAACATTACTTTTTAAAACATTCCTGAACGTTCATATGGAACAATCATGCTAGTCTGGGATTATTCAAAAAGGTTTGCTCAATGTTTAGTATGCAAACATTACTTAACAGATTTTTGTTTGTAGGCATTTACTATTTTCGTTTTTTACTAAAATGTTTATATTACAGATTTGTAATTTATTAATAAAACAAATCGTGTACTATAGAAAATTATCATACACTATTGTGGACAAATACTAATATTCTAAAAATAATTTTAATAGGTGTGCCCGGCTGGCTCAGTCGGTAGAGCATGAGACTCTTAATCTCAGGGTCGTCAGTTCGAGCCCCACGTTGGGCGAATCACTTTTAAGCTGTGACCAACTCTCCGATAAACTACATTGTTAGGCCAACCTTGGCGATATTGCTGGGTCCTTACATGAAAGTAGTTTTTTCATCCGAATGAATTATTACTTTTTAAATTATTATTGAACCTTCATATGGAACAATCATGCTGTTCTGGGATTGTTCAAAAAGGTTTGCTCAATGTTTAGTATACAAACATTACTTTACGGGTTTTGATTTTTAGACATTCATTATTTTCCTTTTTTACTAATATGTTTATATTACAGATTTCTAATTTATTAATAAAAGAAACAATGTCTTATTGAAACTGATCATACACTATTGTGGTCAAATTTTAATATGCTAAAAATAATCTTAACAAGTGTGCCAGGCTGCATATTTCTAAATGGTAGTATGCGGCAATACAGAACAATACTAGTGGCCTTAGAGTGGCGTGGCTTAAGGCTCTGCTTTAGATATTTGTGATTGCTATTCTCAATGTGGCACTAAAAAGCTATAGAACAGAGAGACGAGTTGGTTTTATATATGTTATTATATATCTATATATATAAAAGAACATGTCCTGACTGACTGATAATCAACGCCGAGCTCAAACGCCTCATCCTAGGAACGTGAAATTTGGAACTTATATTACTTTTCTTGCGTAAGCATCCGCTAAGAAAGGATTTTTGAAAATTTTGCTCCTGAGAGAAAGAAACTGGAAAACAACCTTTTTTCTAAAACAATGTATATCTCGAAAACCAAAAATGAGGAGATTTTGAAATTTCGTATATGGATTCTTCTTGAAAAATAAAAAGATACTTGTTTCACCATTTTTTGAAAATTCGGTTTCCCGGACCTCAAATGTGGGTTGGAAAATTGGGATATTTGGTTTTTAAAGTAGTTGCTACTCAAAAACTGTGAATGTTACAAGAGTAAAAATTAGTATTTAGTTTTTACTCCAAAAATAATAAAATACGGTTTTAGCATTTTTGAAAATTTGGTTTCCAGGACTTCAAATGTGGGGTGAAAAATAGGGTTATATGGTTTTTAAAGTAGCTGCTACTCAAAAACTGTAAATGCTACAAAAGTAAAAATTAGTATTTAGTTTCTACTCTAAAAATAATGATATACGTGTTTCACCATTTTTTAAAACTTTGGTTTCCATGACTTCAAATGTGGGGTCAAAATAAGGGTTATTTGATTTTAAAATAACTGCTACTCAACAACTGCAAGCATTACAGATGTAAAACTTAGTATTTTGAGGTTTTGTGCCGGTTGAAAGTAGCTGAGTCCAGTTTATTACCGGTCGGGCCAAGCCGTTATTTTAGGGTTTTTTTACGGGCCAGGCTAAACCTTAAATCAAGGTGGTACGGGCCGAGGTTTTTCACTAAGCATATAGACATTTTAGTGATTTTAGGGTCTTCAGACGGGCCGGGCCAAACCTGAAGTCAAGGTGGGACTGGTTAAAGTTTTTCATCAAATATATAGAATTTCTAGGCCTGTAAATTTTGGTTTTGAAACGGGCTGGGCCAAGTTGTCGACGGGCCGAGCCGACACCTATAGATGCACGGTTCAAATTCTCTAATTTCATGAGAGTGAAGGCGCTACGGGCACTGCTAGTAACATATATAAAACCAGCTTTATTGAATCCGCTACATATAATATCGTCGCTTTATGTGTTTCAACTTAAATTTTAATATGTTTCATCCGTCAATAGCCGTATTAATTTGTTAAGTAAAATTCGATTCAGCTTAGCTCCTATTCTATGTCTCTGTCTAAACAAAACTATTTCAACTTTTATAATATTTAATTTATTGTTTTAACACAAGGTTTTTTTATAATAGTTTATAGTCCTTTACACCAGGTGTTTTAAGACTCTAACACAAGGTTCTGAAGATGGTTTTATATAGCTAGAAATGGCCAGTTAATCCTGATTGTTTTATTATTTATCTATTTTTTAACTTATAATTTCTTTGATTACAATTCTCGTCATTTTAAATGGATGAAAAGGGCTTTAAAAGAACATATTTAATAGTGGGTAATAATTTTAATAGTAATAATAATAATAACATGAATGTGAAGTCACAAATTCATTTCACTAATTATAAGTAAGTTTTATTCTAATTTACTCAAACTAACTTTGAACTAACTAAATCAACAATTCATTTTATTTGCGACACTTTTTATTAATATCAACAACATAACATTGAAAATGTGGAATTGAGTGCGATTTACGTCTAGCCTTAAGCCACGCCCCTCTTAGGCTGCTAGTCAATCTCTCTGTATTGCCGCATACTACCATTTTGAATTATTATTTTTTTAAATATTCTTGAACGTTCATATGGAACTATCATGCTGGTCTGGTATGGGATTAGACAAGCTCTAGTTGGCGAAGAGCCAGCAACAAACGCTCAACTACTTCAAACTGTCATAGAATATCGACGTATTATTTTAGTCTGGATAAAGTTATTGGTGAATTAGACTTCCGATTTAGTGGAAACGACCGAAACACGCTGTGCTCACTAGGATCTGTCATTCTTAAATCTTATGCATCAGACGGACACTATAAAAAAATTGCCTCGCGGTATGAACTGGATCACGACTTGCTTAAGACGGAAAAGTTAATCTACTCTAAGTTTCTCACTGATCACACTACTAAAGCAGGTTCACAAGCAACCGCAGCCGATGTTGTCTCAATACTTTACAACAATGACCTTCATGTTGTTCTACCAGTTTTCCAGCCACATCTTGTTCTACCGAACGTTCCTTCAGCACGCTCAAATGCATTAAAACATGTTTACGGAGTACAATGAGCCAAACACCTCTAAACATTGTGGCAATTTTACATATTGAACGAAAATATTCTAATATGTCTGTCGGTACAAACACTGACCAAATTATTGACATTTTTGCTTCCAGGAAATCTAGAAGACAATATTTTTTTTTGAATGTTTTAATAAAAAAGTTTTGTTATTATTATGGTTTTTTTTATAAATATACAAACAAAATAGAATTGATAAAAAGCAGGGCCGTAACCAGCTATGGGGCCGGGGGGGCCCAGGTCCCCTCAGTTTTGTTCAGGCCTCTCCAGTTTTGGTCGGGCCCCCCCAGCTCATTCAGGCCCCCCCAGTTTTTTGTATTGCTGTCCAGTTAATATAAAACCGCACAATTTCTCTAATAATAATACAAGAGAAAGAGCTACTGAGAGGGCAAGAAAAAGAGAGATGCGGAAAAATTAAAGAACCAGCAAAATAAGCTGTCCAGTAGAGAAGGAAAGAGAGACTGTAAAGAGGCTAGGCTACTAACATATAGAAGGAGAGAGTACTGTTAAAGAACTTAGGAGCCTAGCAGAATAGGCAACTCACGTTAAGAAGGAATGAGATATGCTAAATAAGTTAATGGCTAGAGAATATCACCGCTCACAGAGAGAGGAAAAGAGAGATGCTAATAGAAGAGACTTACCACAGTGACCGGATGCAGTGACATAAATTTCATTGTTGTTTGTTTGCGTCCTCGTCACTTTCTTTCTCAGCGTTCAAGATCGACATTTTATCTTCAGCATTTGTTTTATTTCCAATTCAAATTAATTTGGTAGAATAAGGTAGAATAAGATTCAAATTTAAATCGCTGAACCGGTTTTTTTGCATAAAGCTCATTTTGAGGGTCAAATCACTGGCACGCGCAACTTATGTAAACAAAAAATTTATACAGTGCCCCCCCAAAAAGTTCTTGGGCCCCCCCACTTCCAAATTCCTGGTTACGGCCCTGATAAAAAGATGATTTATTATAACGCTCATGCTTATTTATCCCCTATTTTCTGAAACACCTCCAGCATTCGGGTAATAATTATTTCCAGACCCCCCACTTCGATTAGCTCCCGTACGCCTTTGTATATATATATATATATATATATATATATATATATATATATATATATATATATATATATATATATATATATATATATATATATATATATATATATATATATATATATAAAAATGAATGTTTGTATGTATGTATGTATATATGTATGTTCTTTATGCATTGCAACACCATTCATCCGATCGTAATGAAATTTTTACACAACCTTGAGAGTCAAGGGGAATCAAATATAGAGAAAAAAAATTTGAAATTCGTCACAAAATGAGCGGAGCGGAGCGGGTGAGCGAGCGGGAATTATATATATATATATATTTACACATATATATATATATACATATATATACACACACAAATATATATAATCTATATATATAAAAATGAATGTTTGTATTTATGTTAATGTCCTTTATGCATTGCTACACCATTCATCCGATCGTAATGAAATTTTCACACAACCTTGAGAGTCAATGAAAATCAAAACTAAAAAAAATTTTTTTGAAATCCGTCACAAAATGAGCGGAGCGGAGCGGGTGAGCGAGCGGGAACTATATATATATATGTATGTGCGTATGTATGTGTGTATGTATGTATGTGTATGTGCATGTATGTGTGTCTGTGTGTGTGTTTATGTATGTACTAGCGGAGATACCCGGCGTTGCCCAGGTTTTTTGAGGTTTTTCTAATGTTTGTCTCTTTCTCTCCCGTTTCCTTTCCCACCTGCTTTCCCACTCCTGTTAGCTTTTCCGTTTTCGGTCGTTTTCCCACTGCCGGTCGCTTTCCCGCTCCCGGTCGCTTTCCCGCTCCCGGTCGCTTTCCCGCTCCCGGTCGTTTTCCCGTCCCGGTCGCTGCCCCGTTCCCGCTCACGTTTGCTCTCCCATTCCCGCTCACGCTTGCTTTTCTGTTCCCGCTCGCTGTCCGTTCCGGGTGCTTTCCCGTTTCTATAATAGACAAACTAACCCACAAACATTCATATATATATATATATAGTCTTAGCAAATCTATTTTGCGTTTTATAGGCTAACAGAAGTTATGAAAGAATGTAAAAGAGAAAATGAGCGGGAACGGAAACGGGAACGGGAGAGCTACCGTGACCGGGAATGGGAGAGCAAGCATGACCGGGAACGGGAGAGCAAGCGTGAGCGGGAACGGGAAAGCGACCGGAAACGGGAAAGCGACCGGGAACGGGAAAGCGACCGGGAACGGGAAAGCGACCGAGAACGGGAAAGCGACCGGGAACGGGAATGCGACCGGGAACGGGAAAGCGACCGGGAACGCGGAAAGCGACCGGGAACGCGGAAAGCGACCGGGAACGCGGAAAGCGACTGGAATCGGGAGAGCAAGCTTGGAAGGAAACGCGAGCAAGAGAGAAAATCGATAACAGAACTTCTGAGCGGGAAAGCGACCGGGAGCTGGAAAACGACCGAGAGCGGAAATGCGACCGGGAACGCTACGAACACGGGAAAGTGGAGAAGGGAACGGGAGCGAGAGAGACAAACATTAGAAAAACCTCTAAAAACCCCGGGCAACGCCGGGTAACCCCGCTAGTATATATATAAAAATGAATGTTTGTATATATGTATGTATGTATGTCCTTTATGCATTGCTACACCATTCATCCGATCGTAATGAAATTTTCACACAACCTTGAGAGTCAAGGGGAATCAAATATAGAGAAAAAAAATTGAAATCCGTCACAAAATGAGCGGAGCGGGTGAGTGAGCGGGAACTATATACATGTATATATATATACATACATATACATACATAAATGAGCGAAAACGGGAACGGGAAGACAACTGAAAGCGAAAGATAGAGCGGGAAAAGGAAAGCGACCAAGAACGGGAAAGCAACCGGGAACGGGAAAGCGGAGAAGAAAACGGGAGCGAGAGAGACAAACATTAGAAAAATCCCCCCGCTAGTAGATATATATTTTTTAATGTTTTTTTTGTTTATTTAAACAAAAAATTCTTGAAAAGAAAAACTGACAGTGCATATAATGCGAGAGTTTTCAGAAATAACTGATAAACAGTGAACGACATTTGAATGTTCTACATTCCTTAGGTGAACATAACGTTCTGCTTGGCAAGCTCCAGCAACATGGGATCATCGAAGAAAATATTTATACTGACATCCTCGCTGAGACCCTTTCTTCTTCGTGTTTTAACCATGAATTCACGAGCAAGATGAGTAGAAGGCTGTGGCTCTAGAGGCCTGATGATGAGACTTTTGTCCAGTGGGTCACCAGGTACGATCTGCCAATGGTGGAAAACAGAAAGTCCAAATGCCTGTCCGTGGGTGTGAGTTCTCAGATCGGTTTCAAATCCAAAAGAATCGATGGCAGGAAGGAAAGCCTTGATTGTGTACAATGGTGATCCGGGAACAGGTGCATCTTGTGTCACGTGTCCTCTTCTTTTAGCAAGAACAGTGTAAACAGCAGACACACAATCAGCAGGAGCTTGGACCTCCACAAACAGGTATGGTTCCATTAATCTGGGTGTGGCCATGAGAAATGCAGAGTAAGCTACTCTTCTGGCAGTTGGAATCAACTGATTAACATCTCTTTGAACAGGATCCGAAGCAATTTGTGCATCGAGAATTTTGAACTTGACGTTTCTAATTGGCTCTTCGCAGAGTGGCCCTTCTCTTGTACTCCACTGGAAACCTTGAACAATGTTGTCCTTTACAGAAGACAAAAGATTTTTGTCAACTTCAGATGGGAGAGTGTCATCTACCAAAATGTTCGGACCAGTTGAATCTGGTCCGAAAGCCCAAATGGATCGAGATGCCAACAAATCCCAGTCGTATTTGTTCTGAAAGAATTCTCCGACCCTTTTTCTCGGCCAATCGATCTGCACAATTTCGTTTTCGATGTCTTCTGCTAATCCTTTCTCGAGGGGTTCAGCGATCATCGTAATTTTATTCTTCTTGTTTGGAGTTTCTGCAAAACATCTAAGAGAAGATGTTTCGACCACAGTTTCGCAAAAACTCACGACTGGGTCAGCCACTTTAATGTCGATTTCCGAATACATTTTCCTCAAGTCGTACATGACACAATCCAAGTACAACTCTCCTGTTCCCATGACCACATGCTCTCCAGATTCTTCAACTTTAGTAGTTACAAGAGGATAACTTTTGTTTATCTTTCTTAAACCGTCAAGCATTTTTGGAAGTTCTGAAGGATTGACAGGTTCCACAGCAATCTTGATGACAGAAGTCGTGTTGAACTTGAGTGGTTTAAAAATGTGGGCTTCATCATTTCCTTGGACATCTGTAATAGTTGAAGTCTTAACAATTGGTTGATCTACACCTTCGATCAACACCCAATTGCCAGCAGGAACCCTTGTTACTTCGATCTTGTACCTAGCTTCAGAAATCCAGAGCCTTCCAACGAGGCCAGGTTGGGAATCTTCTTCATCCTCGAGAGAATAATTTTCTCCAAGAATTCTGACATTCTGATCAGAGGATAGAGTTCCCGAGATTACTCGTCCCAACACGTAGAAAGAAGTGGCATCAGGGGTCGAGTACAATTTGGATGTGTGCACCATTAGAGGACCATTCGGATCACATCTGAACATGGATAAGGCGAGAGAGGTATCAAGAGGTCCAGTGTAAATGTGTTCAACTTTCTTACGAGCATTCTCCACTGGTGATTTTATGTGTTGAACACACATGCTTGTGAAGCCAGTGAATGGACCAAAAAATCTTCTTAAGATGAGTCTGAGAAGTGGTCGTATATTCATTTTGCTCTCCTCTTTGGTTAATCTGATGTTCAATTCTCCACACAACTGTGGCAAGCAAACATCAACATCTCCGACCACCTGGGAAAAGATTTTATAAAGCGGCTCGAGTATAAACTCAACAAAACTTCTCAAACTAGAACTGTTCGGAGCTTTCTTGGTGAATCTGCGACTTTTACTGTTGAAATAAATGTCACCCCAGAGCCTTTTAGCAAATTCTGAGCCATCAATTCCTCCTCCAAAAATATCATTATAAGTTTTTGCAAAAGACTCAAGAGTGAAACAGAATCTGTAGTAGGAGCTGGCAAAACAGACATTGCCCAGCAAAGGAGAAATATGCGTGCCTTCCTGGTCCTCTGAATATACGCTCAGCAAGTTGTTGATTTCGTCGATTGTATGTCTCAGTTTGAAGTAAGCATCAGTTGGTGGAAGTTTCAGCTCCAATATGAGCCTGTCGATTTTGTTTATGCAAACCGTCACAGACAACCTCTCTTGGACGGCATGTTTTAGTATTCTTTCCGTGTTCAACATCACCCCCTCTACTGCATCAACGACCAATACAATTCCATCAGACAGCCTCAGTGCTGCTGTCACTTCATCAGAAAAGTTTACATGACCAGGCGTATCGAATACATTGAGTAGGTATGATTTATCTTTGAGGTCAGGTAATAGTAAGGTAACGGGTGTCGATTTTATACTGACACCTCTTTCTTGCTCGGTAAACAATGTGTCAGTGTATCTCAAATCTTCATCCTCTTTGTAGGTTATGTCAGGATGAGTTTGCTCTATTAAACAGTCAACGAATGACGTTTTTCCGTGATGGAGATGACCCACTAATGCAACATTACGAACGAGATTTGGATTGTCCATTATATCAGCAAGAAACTCAAGATCATATGAAGTCGCAGGAGTATCAGTCTCAGCAATCGCGAACTTCCTGTGCTTCACTGGTGCAATGATTGGCTCAGTGAGAGGTTGTGCATCCTCCTCTTGTACAATTGTCTCAACATCAGGACCATAAACTTCTTCAGCAGTTGGATAATATTTCTTATCTTCATGGAGAACAACCTGCATTTGGTCTTCTTCTTGATCTGCAACTTCATCTTCATCCTCTTCATCTTGTGATAATTCCATTTCATCTTCTACTTCTTCCCCATCTTCGTCTGAAAATGATTCAATCTCCGGGCCAATATAGTTACCAAATTCGTCGTATAAGTCGGAATCCATCCACAACAAAAGTCCTGAGAACAAACTAGTCACTAGTCCAGAAGTCGATCACGACAACTAAGTTGATATAATATAAATTATATTTTTTGGTAATTACATTTGACTAAGCTACTTTTAAAAGAAATGGTAACGTTGTAACAAAGATCAAAATAACGTATATATATATATATATATATATATATATATATATATATATATATATATATATATATATATATATATATATATATATATATATACATATATACATATATACACACAGACACACACACATATATATATATATATATATATATATATATATATATATATATATATATATATATATATATATATATATATGTGTGTGTGTGTGTGTGTGTGTGTGTGTGTGTGTGTGTGTGTGTGTGTGTGTGTGTGTGTGTGTGTGTGTGTGTGTGTGTGTGTGTGTGTGTGTGTGTGTGTGTGTGTGTGTGTGTGTGTGTGTGTGTGTGTGTGTGTGTGTGTGTGTGTGTGTGTGTGTGTGTGTGTGTGTGTGTGTGTGTGTGTGTGTGTGTGTGTATACATATATATATATATCTATATATATAAAAGAACATGTCCTGACTGACTGACTGACTGACTGACTGACTGACTGACTGACTGACTGACTGACTGACTGACTGACTGACTGACTGACTGACTGACTGACTGACTGACTGACTGACTGACTGACTGACTGACTGACTGACTGACTGACAGATGACTGACTGATAATCAACGCCGAGCTCAAACGCCTCATCCTAGGAACGTGAAATTTGGAACTTATATTACTTTTATAGCGTAAACATCCGCTAAGAAAGGATTTTTGAAAATTTTGCTTCTGAGGGGAAAAAACTAGAAAACAAACGTTTTTCTAAAACAATGTATATCTCGAAAACAAAAAATGAGGAGATTTTGAAATTTGGTATATAGATTCTTTTTGAAAAATAAAAAGATACGTGTTTCACCATTTTTTGAAAATTTGGTTTCCCGGATCTCAAATGTGGGTTGGAAAATTGGGTTATTTGGTTTTTAAAGTAGCTGCTACTCAAAAACTGTGAATGCTACAAGAGTAAAAATTAGTATTTAGTTTCTACTCCAAAAATAATGAAATACGTGTTTTAGCATTTTTTGAAAATTTGGTTTCCAGGACTTCAAATGTGGGGTGGAAAATAGGGTTATTTGTTTTTTAAAGTAACTGCTTCTCAAAAACTGTAAATACCACAGATGTAAAAATTAGTATTTAGTTTCTATTCTAAAAATGAAGATATACGTGTTTTACCATTTTTTTAAAATTTGGTTTTCAGGACCTCAAATGTGGGGTGGAAAATAAGGTTATTTGGTTTTTAATGTAACTGCTACTCGAAAACAGTAGATGCTACAGGAATAAAAATTAGTATTTGGTTTCTACTCCAGAAATAATGATATACGTGTTTTACCATTTTTTGAAAATTTGGTTTCCAGTACCAGGACCTCAAATGTGAGATGGAAAAAAGGTTATTTGATTTTAAAATAACTGCTACTCAAAAACTGTAAGTGCTACAGATGTGAAAAATAGTATTTTGAGGTTTTGTGCCGGTTAAAAGTAAATGAGTTCAGTTTATCACCGGACGGACGGGCCAAGCCGTTATTTTAGGGTCTTCATACAGCCTTGCCCAAACCTTGAGTTTGAGTTTGAGTTTGTTTATTCAGTTATCAATACATACATTCAAAATCACAAATAAGACAGAACAAAAAAAAACAATAATAATTAAATAGTCATTATAATAGCATGTATGATTGATGAAGAGGTGCTGCATCAGGCCCCTCTGTGCTGACGAGTTATACTGCAATCAAAGTAGAGCGAGTTGATCTTTGAAGGCATTCACCGAACATGCGTCCACTGCTTCCTGCGTCAAGGAGTTCCAGCTGAAAGCTACTCGATTTGTGAAAAAGTGTTTTCGCTCTTCACATCCTTTAATTCTTTGTGGTAAAAGAAGGCAGTTGTGACCTCTCAAACAATAGGATCTGTTAGTTTGCCATGTGGGATGTTTTTGCAATACAAAAAAATTCACTTCATCAATATGAGCCAGTATTTTGTATTGTTGGATCAAATCGCCTCTAACCCTACGTTCTTCAAGCGTGGTAATTCCAAGCTTCTGTAGTCTTTCTAAGTATGGTAAATGTTTGATTGTTGTAATTATTTTTGTAACTTTGTGCTGGACCTTTTCGAGAGTATCAATGTCCCGGCTTAGATGAGGAGACCAAACTTGAACTGCATATTCGAGGTGTGGTCGAATGTAGGCCTGGTATAATGTTTTCCAAAGATGGAGACTACGACTTCGGAATAATTTTTTAAGTCTACCAAGAGTTCTATTAGCCAAGGCAGCCGCTGCATTCACTTGAGACCTTGCTTTGAGATCATCCGATACTAGAACACCAAGATCTCGTTCGACTGTCGTTACTTCTAAATTCTTTCTATTTCCATCTGGGTCTAACATAGAATAAATAAATTTTGATTTCTGATTGGTTCGTCCAACGTGCATAACTTTGCATTTGTCAATGTTGAATGGCATCAACCATTTGTGTGACCACTGGACTGCCTCATCTATATCGTTTTGGAGTCTGATACAGTCTTCCACGGATTTGATAATCCCAATGATTTTACTATCATCTGCAAAAAGCTTGATGTGTTGAGATAATTTGTCAGGGAGGTCATTTATATAGAGCAAAAACAATAGAGGCCCAAGTACTGAGCCTTGCGGTACCCCACTCGTAACCTTTTTCCATCCTGAAGTACAACTGTCGATCTGAACTCTCTGCTGACGATTGGTTAACCAAGATTCAATCCATTTGTGAAGAGAGCCCTGTATACCGTACGCTCTCAGTTTGTGCAATAAACACCGATGTGGGACTTTGTCAAAAGCTTTCGCAAAATCTGTGTAGACAACATCCACAGAAACACCAAGATGAACACTTTCTGTCAGAATGTCGCGGGCTTCCAGTAAGTTGCTTACGCATCCTTTTTTTCTTACAAATCCGTGTTGACTTTTAGTTATTAGGTTATTTATAGTGCAGAAAGACGTGATTTGCTCGTGAATAAACTTTTCGCATACTTTGCAAAGTACGGAAGTTAATGATACTGGCCTATAGTTTCCTGCCTTTATTTTGCTACCTTTTTTAAAAATGGGCGTAACATTAGCTAGTTTCCATAGATCTAGTACCATGCCTGTGGTGATAGACATTCTAAAGATGAGAGTGATAGGAATTGCAAGAGCAGCTGCGCTGTTTTTTAATATACGAGGATGAAATCCATCAACTCCCATAGCCTTGTTCGCCAAGAGTTCTGATAGTCTTTTTTCAACCTTTTCAAATGTGAAAACGCTCTCGTCAATATTGCATTCGGAATCTGTTCTCTGTTCAAAAAAAGGCAGTTGATTGCCTGATTCGGTAACAAAAACAGATTGGAAGTATTCGTTTAGCGTCTTGCATATTACTTCTTGGTCGACCGATGTGTCACCGTCAGCCGTTTCAATTGCCATTATCTTCTCTTGAGTTTCATGTTTATTTCGAATGTGAGTATGAAGTAGATTTGGTGAATAAGCGAGATTTTCTTCGTAGTGAAGCATAGAAAGTCTAACTACTTTTGCCACGTTTTTACAAGCTTTTTTATGAGCTAGCTTAAGCTGGACATGTGTGTGACGCCCGGCTGCTAGGTATTTTGACCAAAGTTGTCTCTTCAGTTGAACCGCCGCTAACACTTCTGGAGTGACCCATGCCTCTGACTTTTTCTTAAAAGGCACTGTTGTTGTTGGGATAAATCTTTTTACTGCATCATCGTAAATTTTAACCAAGGTGGTGTAGCACTCGTTAACTGAGCGATGTAAGAAGAGGGTTATCCAGTCTTGTGAGCTGATAAAGTGTGAGAAAGCCGTAAAGTTGGCTCTACTCCATATACATCGGGGTTTGTTGTGCCTTTCGATTGTCGGGCAGCCAGCTACACTTATTCTTCCCATTATTAAACAATGTGATTGACCCATTGGCGTATAGCCTAGTGAATCGCCTTTTGTAAGCTCCATGAATTGATCTGGTTTGTTGGTGATAATAAGATCAAGTGTGCTTTTTGGTGCAACATCTCGTGAATGTCGGTAAGTACAAAAAGTCACTACTTGTGTTAGATCGTTTTCTTCGAGACATGACTGAAATCTGATATCCCCTGGGCGCTCGTCCATCACATGACCAGCTGTGGCTACTCTGCCACCCACATCAACTTCTTCGTACCATGTATGACTGAAGTTAAAATCACCATAAAGCAACATCGTTGCACAATTGAGTCCAATTAGTGATTTTTTTGCAATTTTTATAGCTTCAATGGTATTGGTTAAATATTCATCGTCATAATCATGTGGGCGGTAGATGCAGCCAAGTAAGATCGATTCCTTACCGTAACGAATTGTTATCCACAATTGTTCAATATTTTTCGAATTAAGCTCTGGTAAAGAAACGTTAAATGAAACTATTTCGTTCTTGACATAGATAGCGACTCCACCACCTTTGCTATTTCTGTCCGTTCTATGCAATTGGTATCCATTCACGATTGTGTCCGACCTTTCATTAAACCATGTCTCAGTGAAGAACATAACGTCTGGTTGGTTTTTCTTTGATAGTGCTGTTAGTCTGGCCGTGAGTTCGTCTTTCTTCTGACTATTCAGTGAACAAGGGTTATTTGCCCAGAAACAAAGAGTTGTTGTGGATTTTAATAAGTCAATTTTGTCTTGGGAAAGACTACCGATGTTTTGTTGGCGCTGTGTGGGATGTTTTGGCTTGGCAGGACGGGATCTTTTACTTGGAAGACCCAGTTCTACTTTTGTTGGCGCTGGTTGTTGTAGTGGATTCGAGAGAGGTGGCAATATATGAAAAGGTTTTTTTATGTCATAATTTAAAATGTTTGTTTTCTGTAAGCAGATTATATCAGCATCAACACAATTAAAAATGTCTTTGTTATTTGAATTTGTTTGTTTTACTTTAGTAACTGAGGAGCTTGATTTGATTTGATCTCTCCTTCCTTCCACTTTCTTAGAGTTGGGTTGTCCATGGGACCATAGACAACCCATTTCCCGTTTCCCTGAGCTGTTTTAATATTGGCTTCATCCCACATTTTACTATAAAATAGTCTTTGCTCAATTGTAAGGTCTGGTTCGACTCTGTATTTAGTTCCATTATTTATATTAAATTCTCTCAATTTGGTATTTCCCCTTGCTTCCAACAACTTTTCCCTTAGTGACCTGTCTTTAAGCTTTACAAGAATTGGTCTATACCCTAAATCAGGATTAATTTTTCCAAGTCTTGTCGAATGTTCAATCATTGATTTAATTTCTAGATTATCTAGTCCGGTATCTCGAATCTCCAAAATTTTCACTATGGCAGCCATATCTTCTTCTACCCTTTCTTTATGGTCAGATTTCTTGGATTCTCTAACACCTCTGATAATTATATTGCTCTTTTTTGTTTCTAATTTTGACATCTCCAGCACCACTCTTCCTGTAACAGACAGTCCTTTTGCGGCAATGGCTGCATATGATGGAGTACCACTATGCGATTTTATTGAAAGCTTTGGACCATCCAGTTTTTCATTTACAGTGTTAATTTGGTTATTTTGTCCATCTAACCTTTCTTGTAAAAGCCTTATTTTTTCTTCTTGACTAGAAATTATCTCAATTGCCATGTTAACTAGTTTGAATAGTGACGATACTGATTTTTTTGTCCCCATTTTTTCAACTGAATCAACTTCTTTCAGCAAATCAACAAGAGTGACCGCTGAAGTTAGTTTTTCCTGTGTTACATCGCTCGTAGACAGAAACATATTTTTGATTCCTTCATCGGCTAGAGTCGAAATTGTCTTATTTATTACGTCATTAGTTTCTGAATTTGCCATTTCTGTTTTGGTCAAATCTCTTATCCAATTCAATTATATAATTTATCAACCGTTGATTGCTACTTAAATCAAGGTGGGACGGGCCGAGATTTTTAACCAAGTATATAGACAGTTTAGTGATTTTAGGGTGTTCAGGCTAAACGTGAAGTCAAGGTGGGACGGGCCGAAGTTTTTCATCAAGTATATAGAACTTCTAGGCCTGTAAAAACGGGCCGGGCCCATATTAGACGGGCCGTGCCGGGCCAGGAATTTCGGTTTTTGAAACGGGTTGGGCCAAGTTGTCGACGGGCCGAGCCGAGACCTAAAAAATTGACCCGTGCAGTACTCTACTATGTATGCATGGTTCAAATTCTCAAATTTCATGCGAGCGAAGCCGCTACGGGCACTGCTAGTATATGTATATACACAACACTTTCAAATTCAAACAATATCACTGATTAGGTACATTGTTAGCCCGTGCTAGGCGTAGGATTTTGTGCCTATAAAAAAGCCGGGTTGAGTTGCCGACGCCAAGCCGATCCAAACCTAAAAAAATCGCCCGTACTGGGTTCTATTTCGTACAACTCTCTAAAGTTTGAAGTTGCCTGTACTTGGCAGAAAAAAAAACAATGGCAAAACGTCAGTCATCGTCGGCTTTTGTAAAAAAAAATCTGATTTAGGAAATAAAGAATTGTAAAGAAGGAATAAGAGAGTGAGAAAAAAGATAGATCGAGAAAAAGATAAAGAGGGAGAGCTATCTAAAATATCTAGACCTATTTAATTTTTATGTCCCACAAGAACTAGAACTAAACTAAATCTATTACTCTTATGTAAGTAGGCGCAAGTAACTTCGTGCTATTTGCATCTACTGATTTTCCCACTTTTTATGATTTTTCAATTAAATTGTTTTTTTCTTACACGGAACATCTTTTTTACGTTACGTAATTAGTTCTAATGACGTAACCTACATATTTTGCTTATTCATTTAGGCGTTCAGTAAGATAGCTGATGTTTTAGTCGTCTCTACGTTGCAAACCTTCCAAAGTGAGTTTTGTGGTCGATTTATAGATTTTATGATGGCTTATAAGAAATTTTGTTATCCTATTTTACTTCTGGATTAGTTTAACCAAGTAATTTGTTGGATATATTTTGTTCAAATCATTTTTCCTTCCCTAGTGAAAACAATTAGTCTCTTTAAATAAAAGTTACATGAACGTAACCCGTGACATATGTTATCGTTTTTGTGACCACGCGCTACAAACTTATAGCCAGAAGTTCGAGAAAATCCTTCAGAGATTAAGAAAACCTGGCACGTAATTAACGTTTGATTATATTCAGATCCAAAACAGTATCTGTTTCACTCCAGATCCTAAGAGAGAGTCGTTTGAATATTCGTCTGTTGGTTTCGTCATATGGCAAAAGGAGAAATGCAAAACAATCAGTAAGAGTGAAATGTTCTATTTTCTCTAACCGTTTTGTTTGATAGAGATTTAAGCAGCAAGTTCAACATGATTTTTAGTTGTACACCTTTTGTACAAGCATACAATGTTTTGTTTAACACGTTAGTCTCAATTTAAAAACTTATTTCTATTAAATATTGGCAAATCTGTAATTAAATTAAATTAAATTGTAAATAATTAAACCTGTAGCTATGCTTTTGGTATTTTTTTCGTTCTTTCATTCTTTTGCCCTTTCTCTTTTCTGTTTTTCTTCCTCTCTTTTAATCTCCCTTTCTTTGTTTCCAAGTATCTCTCTTTCTAAGAGGCAAATAAGTTTTTTTTTTTATTCTAAAGTTATGAGTCATAACATTAAATAACATTCATCATTAACAGAAACAAGAAAAAAGATCAAATTAAAAACAAGCCAAAAAGACCGCTTTCTGGTTATCAAATCTTCGTCAAAGAGTATCTCAATGCAAACAAGGGACCGAATAAGAACCACAGAGCCCTTTTTTGTGAAGCAGCCAATAGCTGGCGGGGGTAATTTTAATTCAACTCATATGAACAGTAATATAATTATTTTTTCAAATCTTTTTTAACAATATAATTATTATTTTATTTAATAAATTTATTTGATAGTGCTTATCATTGCATGAATGCATGTGTTTTATTGTTTGCGTCGTTAGATTGAGCGAAATCGAGAAAATCAAGTGGAAAAACGCCAGTAAAGAGGCGAACAAAACTAGATGCACGAAATCTAATTCTCCCGCTTCGACTGTTTCAAAAAGGAAAGCTCGCAGTCTGAGTAATTCATCGAGAAACAACTCCGGAAAAAAGCGTGGGGCGAGCAGTAGTGGTAGTGGAGCCAAGAAATCTATCAAGAAAGCACGCTCGCGTTCTGGCAGCGCCAGAGGAAGATCCAGTAAGCTTGCAGTGAGAAAAAGTTCAGTCAAGAAATCTTCCGCATATGGGAAAATCATAAGAAAGAAGTGATACCGAGTTGACAGAAATTAGCTGTGTTGATTCCATCGTTTATTTTTATTTTCGAATTAATAATTTCAACGCTTTTACATATTTGCAAGCATTCTCTTATAATTCCAAATATTATTATATTTCAACACTATTTTGATGTTTCAATATTTATATTTTTTATTTAATTACTTTTACTCTATTCATATGCTTTTAATTTGACTTTGAAGGTGGCACTCACACTATTGGATTGTGTCTGTTTTCACAAATTTTCAGCAGAATGGTGATTTGACAACGGCATAAGACAGTTGCATTTAAGTATTATATATAGGCACTGGCATTCACATCGACACTTCTACTTAAGAGTCTGCCAAAGAGCGCCTTAAAACAATATGCAAAGATCTAAAATTCTTAAACAATAAGAACCAGATTATAAAAAAGATAAAATGTTAAAAATGTAGCCACTCCACCTCGCTCACTGCAAGCCAGTCCCAAACCTGGATAAAGGAGGGGAATATGAAAGGATCAAATTATTGTAACCTACGAAAGGGAAAACCTACTTTGGTATTTTTAGTGCTCTGCTGTTTCAGTCATAAACACAATGTGTAGAAAGCTTGAAAGCTATAAAATATCATAAAACAAAAAACCGTGTAGGATAATAAATAATAATAGATGATAATAAAAGAAAACTGATACAAAAAATTTAAAAACACTAAATTCATGCAGTTATAAAGCAGAGATCAGAGATAGAATAGGGTCTATTTTGTATGGATTTATTATTTACATCATCATTCCAAATCTTTTAGACAAATTTTTCATTCCGTTTTACAAACTATAAATAAAATACAATTTAGACTCAAAACGTGGCAGTCGTGGCCGAGTGGTTAAGGCGATAGACTTGAAATCTATTGGGCTCTGCCCGCACAGGTTCGAACCCTGTCGACTGCGTATCTTTTATTTTGTTTTAGTTAGAGCATAGAATTGTAACGTGGTATGGATATTTTTATTTTTAGGTTTCTTTAGTTAAGGCTTTTGTACATGGGCGGAGACATCCTACAATAAACGCAACTATTTCGAAGTAGATTTTTCAGGTGACACCATGGATTCAACTTTTAAGGTAAAAAAAACATTTAAAAACAAATTACAGTAAAAGAGTTGCTTCCAATGAACTTTATTAGGTATTTACTGCTACGCCTGTACCTGTGGCAGTCGTGGCCGAGTGGTTAAGGCGATAGACTAGAAATCTATTGGGCTCTGCCCGCACAGGTTCAAATCCTGTCGACTGCGTATAATATTTTGACCAAGTAGTCTTTTAACTAATTTTTCTGCTTAGTTGCTTTCATGAACTTTTTAATATATACTAGAAAATGACGGATTTTTAAATCTCATTATATATTATTTTTCGATTGCAGCGACATCTATTTTTATCTTTAGGACTGACGGTGTACAATTGCGTAACAACTTTTAGCAAACGCCTGTGCTGTCTTGAAATTAAACCGTCTTAAAGCTTTAAGATGTTATTTCCACTTGCTGGATAAAAGTATGCCCTTAAATAGCCGAATATTCGTAGGATGATTCCGTGTTTAACAACACATCGCTAGGTTCGGGAGTTTTTTTTTCAATTAAACAAATTCAGTAATTTTTGTGAATTAGAGGCAAAAGTTCATCGTTTACCAGCACAAGTTTTCAATTTTGAAAAGTCAACCCCATTATAAATAGTTTTGCATATAAGTTCAACCTAGAAAGCTGTAAACAATTTAATCAAGTTTGTGAAGATTAACGCTAATTTAAAACCTGCTTATGATGCAGGAGTGCTCGCAATAGATCAGTAGAACTGGCGTTGGAACATTTGCTTGGCGTCTGAAAAGTGAAAAGTTGCAGTTTTCACCACCAGCGTGGACAACATTTTCAAAACTGTGACGACGCGCCGCAGAAATTCGTAAACAAAAACAAAATGAAATTTTATTGTTTTAAAAACCGCAAACGAAAATCCGACACTCATTCGTTTGTAGAAGCTTACATTTATACAAGATACTAACAAAAAACCTGCAATAAAATAAAATGGAAACACTTTAATTATTTTCCAGTGGCAAAATTTCTTGTTCGCGACGTGTCTTCGTAAGCCACAGGGAAGACGATAGTGGTTTTTACTGGCGATGTCCTTGCTCGTCCATCTGCTATTATGGACTGCTACCGCGTGTGCCAGGGAACAGCACGAGTGCTACTATTGTGGCGTAGACCCGTCGATCGAAAACCAATGTTCATCTGGATTTCCACATGACGGCTCTACGGCACCGACTGAAAACTGCAGCAGTTCGAACGATCTGTGTGCTATCACAATGACAAGTAAAGTCGTTTGTGCGACGGTCATTAAAAAAAAAAAAAAAAAAAATTGATTTACTGATTTACTTAGATTTTAATTGAATTTTTTTTCTCAGGTAATCAAGAGATTTTCCGAAGTTGCGTCAATAATAACTTTACGGACAAAGTAGCGTGTCGATACAACGTACAAGAGGACGGCTTCATAGATTGGTTTTGTACATGCCAAGAGTCTCTGTGTAACAAAGATTTTACCAGCTGTAACTGTCGTCTGTCTGGACATTTTTTGAAGACTAACTTTTACGTTTTTATTTGTACAGTTTTAGTTGCTCTGTGGACGGGATGATTTTTTTTATTGCACTGAAAATAGTCTTGAAACTGTTCGAGTCTGTGTTCCTGATTTCATTCAGTCTTGAAGAAACATTGGTCGGAAAGTCGTATATTAGTCTATAGCTCTAGTTTATAGCTTCCTCGACATCAACACTCTCCTGCGGGGTTCCACAGGGATCCGTCCTGGGAAACAACCCTCTTCATTCTATACATTGCTCAGTTAGAGATGATCATAGAAAGTAACAGGTTGCAATCACACTTCAATGCAGATGACAGTCAAATCTATGGTCATTGTGATCTGAACAATGTTGCTTGCTGTGTTCTTTTTGTCGGTGTCTGCCTGCGTTGATGACGTCAATCAGTGAATGTACTCCAGTTGCCTCTAACTTAATTCAAACAAATCAAAGGTCATCTGAATTTCAACACTTCGGAAAAAAAATGTCCAACAGATCCGGTCCGCTTGGGCGTCGACTGGATCTCGCCGTCAGATACGGTTCGCAATCTTGGAGCCTTCTTCGACTCTGACACGTCCATGCGTACACATGTCAGCAAAGTCACCCGCGTGTGTTTTTCAACGCTGTGGCAAATTAAGACTGTCACAACATCTCTTCCCATGACGTGTCTCAACACACTCGTCACATCACTAGTTCTGTCAAAGCATGACTACTGTAACTCTGTTCTTGTGGGGCTTCCAAATTTCCTAATTAGCCGTCTACAGTCGGTTATCAACGCTGGTGCCATCTTGGTGATAAGGGCCAGCAAATACAACCATATTTTTCCTCTCCTTTTTAAGCTGCACTGGTTAAAAGCAAGACGTAGGATGGATTTTAAGATAGCAATTTTGGTGTATAAGTGCCTGCACGAGTCGGCTCTCCAATACTTATGTTCGGATATCAAACACACATAAGCGACGTCCAGGCTCGGAAGAGATTGATATCATCATTCTCATCCCCGCAACTCGTTTTAAAAATGCTGGTGACAGAGGGTTTGCCGTCGCTGGTCCAAGGCTCTGGAACACCCTTCCACCAAAGGTAATGACTGAGGCGACGATTGAACGTTTAGAAAGGTCCTCAAAACACACTTTTTCGTGGCCTAGAAGTCATCTGACTAACGCCACGATCGTCAAAATAAAAATAAAACATTGTAGAATAGGTGGGCTGAATACACCAGCTTCATAAATATTTGATTTTTCAAAACAATGCTAGACAATTCAATGCAAGGTAATACAAGGCTAAGAAAATTTTATTTAATGCAATACAAGGCTAAGACAATTTAATTTAAGGCAATGCAATGCAAGGCAAAGTAATGCAATAAAATACAATACAGTATGGACAATTATATAGAGCGTCTTCATAATATTTTACGTCAAAGAACATAACAAAATAAACACATTGTATTTCGTATGACTCAACCATTTCTAAATTCAAATAACTACATGAGCGAAGAATAAAATCATAAATTCAACGAGAAATCATTTTTAATAATTTTTAAATTTAGTCTTTTTAGAGAGTTCCAGTTGTTTTCGACAAAAAAAAAAACAAAAGTATCAAACGTTGTCTTACGAAATGCGATGATATTGAAGACTGGAGTTTTTATTGTTTTCATATCATGCACTATTATTGTTGACTTTTCGTTAGCCAATCAAGGTCTGATTTTTATAGACGGTGCACAAAAATTTGGCGCAACTACTAACCTAACAGAAAATGGTTTAAGCTGTTTGGTTTGTGGAGAGGATAAAGGCCAGAATGCATGTCCTCCCAAGTATCCGTATCCGGGAATAACGATCGAGTCAAAGAACTGCACTGGGAAAAATTGGTGGTGTGGCTTGGCTCAGCTTTGTGAGATATTAATTTGTTTTCTATGAATAAGAAAACAATAAAAGTAGGTTTAGACAATTTAGAATGCTTCAGAATAGAGATTTTTTCGCGGCCTGTCCTGTCAAACAATTAGGCCCAGCCCATTTCATAGGTCAAAATTCGAGGCTTGACCGGGCCCATTTCATGGTTCAAAATTCCAGGTCCGGACAAACCCATTTCATGGGTCAAAACTTTGGGCTCGGCTCATGTTAATTTGGGCTCGGCTCGACCCGTTTGTACAGACTTGAAATGGTTAAACTTGTAGCAAAAATCTCGGCCTGGTCCGTTTGAAAACATTAAAACCAAAGCCCGTCCCGGTCGGTGCAGTACTCTGAAGAATAACTTGTGTGAGAACCACTTAAAAGCAAAAACCGTTGTTTATAGTGCTTGCTTCTCCAAGTTTTTTTTATTTTGTAGAGTTATCATCATCAAAAAATGATTTTAAAAATTGAAAGCTGCCGAATTACAAGATTTTTAAGATTTTTAAGCAACGCAGAAAAGCTCGGTTATGATATTGTTGATCAAAAAACTCCATCTTGATTTCCATAAAGAATATATTCAGTTTTTGTCAAATTCTTTAATTTTGTCTTTCTAAATTAAAACTAAATACAAAACGCTTGATCGATATATATTATTCTCCCTTATATCTAATAAAAGAAAATATGAAGCAAACCGTCCATTGAGAATGGAGCTGCAAAAATCTCACAAGTGGTTTTCGAATACTATTATGTTTGATTTATGTTACGCCATTTTGTAGAGAAAATAGAGCTTTTTTTTTTAAATTTTGTTAAATAGAGAAATTTTTTTTCTTCTGTCAATGTAAGTTGAGTTGGTCTAAGGAAGAACAGAAGTTCAGTTGTGAGATTGTTTATCAAACATTAAGTAATGTTGTTTCAACTTCAAATTGATTTTCACAGCTTAAACAAATTATAAAATTATCATTTGCACACAACGACAACATTAATATTTATATTATTATTAATATTATAATTATTATCTTAATAAATTAATTAATAATTATTCAATTATTTATTATACACAGACAACAACGTTATCATCAGAAGCTGTGTAATGGGGTTTATGACGAGAGTGAAAGACTGTAGATACCACATCAGAGAAAAAGACGGGGCAGCCCAGTGGATGTGTCTCTGTATGACCAGTGATTGTAACACTGACTTTCAAAACTGCGGCTGCCGCCACAACAGTGCGACCAATACAAAATCGTCCTTCATGTTCATTGGGAAACTGTTATTAATTGCGCTCAGCAGAACCTGAACTATTGGTTAAATAGTTTTTAGTTATTTTTGGCTGATCTGCACGCTGATAGAACGTTTAGTTAGCATGATATTAATTAAAAACTTAAAAATAAAAAAATAAGATAAATTTTGACTTCGGTCTCATGGTTGTAAAATAAAGCTTGTTGTTTCGATTGTACGAATGTCGAAAACAAGACTATAAAAAGCTTGTTATCCACTCGATTTTATTATCGCATAAGCAAGACTCTCGAAAGTCATTGTTCAACGCAAAAACAATTATGAATAACCTTTGCCTTTGCCCTATCTTAAGTACAATTTTCTGCGGAAAACATGTTGTAAATATAAAACAGATTGAATAATAAAAGCATAAATGTTTACATGTTTATGTGGATTAGTGAAGATTTATAATAAATGCTTGAATAAAATTAAAATAAGTAAGTTCTTTATGGAATTATTTATTTAAACATAGTGACAATCCGTCGAAACTTGAAAAAAAAGTTGTGACAAGCAAGTACAACACAAATGCATTCTCCAGTACCGTCGGTCAAAAGACTCCTCTCTACCGAATCTGAAGTATTCAGTACATCAAATACATCGTTTCCAGATCAATTAACACCTCAGATATCTTCAACTGGATATTTCAAACCGTTTTTACTGTCAGATTCGTCCGAATGTCCACTGATAGAGACGTCTCTTGAAAATCAACAAGTTCTAGAGCTTTCTAGAACAGCCTGGACGCCACTAGCGGAATCATCTTTACCAGAACGGCAAAATTTCAATCGCTTTGAAACCACATTGCACAATACGCCGGCTAAAAAATTATTACGCTTGGCAACAACAAAGGCCCCGATATTGTCCGTTTCTTCCGAGGCAGAACTACTGCCAGAAAGTCCGTCTCCGCCTGATGAATCTTATCAAACTCTGTCCTCGCAGCAAGAAGCGGCTGATCAGAATCAACGTCCGTCGTGTCTTTCATTATTATGGAATAAACTTGTGTTTAACAAACAGAAGAGTATTATAGTGGTTGTTTTGATATTATCATTTTTCATTTATTATACTGCTGTTGTCATCTACGATTGGGAGCATGCCAAATTGTTAACGGCCGTGGCCGTCGCGGTTGTGGCTTGGATTGTATTTGTTGTCATGGAAATTTTTTTCAAAGTTTATTTCTTAGAGACATCGAGTACAGTTAAAAGAAAAATCAAACATTTGTGCTGCTGCGGCAGTTCAGGCACTGGCCATCCGGGTAAACGGAAATTTTCAGCTGCTTCCAGCTTCATTCACATGTTGTTGTGTTTGATTTACATCAATTATCTTCTTTTCTACACAATTACGTCTGCCTCGAAACTGTGCAGTTTATGCGGAGCACTGGCTTTTCTGTTGTTTGCTTACATAACTTCAAATCATCCCCACGAGGTAGTGAGCCAAGTCATAAATTTCTTCAGATATCTTGTGTATATTGTATATTTTTAGAAGCATAGATAACCAAATAGGCATAAAGAGCTAATCAATTCATTGCATAAATTACTGCTTTCAAATGTCAGATTTTCAAGTGCATGTTTTTAATAACAGGTCAATTGGAGACACGTCAATGTGGCTGTGGCCCTCCAGATATTTTTGTCCGGCATGGTGCTGAGAACAAGCAGCGGATTCAAGATAGCAGAATTCATCTACCGACAGCTTTCCAAAGTGATTCTTAAGTATCCTGCCAGTGGAGCTGCTTTAGTGTACGGAAAATCAACGTTTTATTTACATCCCAATGCCATGTATGTGAGTAAGGAGAATTTCTTTATTTTTCTTCACTTAAAGAAAAAAATATTTCGAAAAAAACAACATGACCCTCGACCGAAAAGTAACTTAAAAAATAAACTTAAAAAACAATCTTTTTCAAACATTAAAATATAATTTATGCTGTATAATTAGTATAAAACATTTAAACACCTTAAAAGTTTTAAAGAATTGTTCAATTGATTAGGAAATAAAGATAAATTATTGTTTGTACTTTTCAAAAATCATCAGTTTTTATTCAATTAATTATTGGTGAAAGGCGCGTTTAGTTTAAAAAATTTATATGGTTCATTTTGAAAATAAAACAAAACAAAACTTGTTTTAATTGCAAGTACGTTCGGGGATAGGTCATAGGTCATCTTGTCCCATATGTCTTCTTGCCCTGCATTCTCCTACGTATACATTTTTGTCCACAACTCTCTAGATTTTATATTATGCCTAATTTAAAAAAAGTAATGGTTTGATTGTTCACGAGGTATTTCAATTAAAAAAAACAGCATCAATTCCGCATCTTCGTTACATTTGACATTTTGACGGGTGCGTCATTGATACCTACCTATATAGTACTATATACCAATGGGTGCGTCATCGATACAACTAATTTCAGCCCATAACTTCTTAGATTTTAGGAGTTACCATATATATTTATTCAGAAATCTGTTTTATTTATTTGTTTATATGTATATTTTTTAGACAAAAGCTTATTTAATTCATTGATTATTTTTCATCATCAGAAAAAGTTAATTTGTATTAATAGGTCACATGTGTGGCAATTGCACTTGGTGGAATACTAGGAATAGGATACAACATCTGTCTAAAGGTTTTCCTTCTTAATTTTTATTTGTCTCTAAATAAAAATAAGGTATGAAGAGACATTCAAAATTGGGGAGGTCTGATTGATAATTATAATTGACTGGAAGAAACTCTCCGAACAGAATGGCGAGATGATAGTGGTGTTGGCAGAAATTCTGAAAAGTTCTTTAAAAAGTTAATGCAGTGACCAAAAAACTTTAGATGTATCGTGGATGGATCTTTTGATATTGGATCGCATATGTATTTTTCATTAAGGAATCTTTAGATGTACCTATAAGCCTGGCTTTGAAAGTTTAAAATGAGAATAATTATTCTGTCAAACACTAAAGTCTGAATGTTTGTAATTAATAAATTCTTTAAACGTTTTATAGACAAAACTCTTCGACTTAGCGTACTACGTATTGACCCATATCAGCGCCCATCAGATTACCTGGGTTCTGTGTGTGGCCTATGGACTTATATCAAGTTACTCTTTGGCTTTTGCAGTCTTGTTTGGAGTGGGTATATTATTTCTAAATAAACTTGTTAATGAATTTAAAAAGTTAATAATATTATATTTTAATTAAAATTAATAGTAATCTATGTTTTAAAAGAAAAATAAATCAAACACAATTATATGGATGTTTGTGTATATAAATTCAAAAAAATGTTTTTAAAAAAATTGCTAAAAAAAATGAAAATCAAGCAAATCTTGAAATAATGGACTTGTGAAAAAACCTCGTTTTTACGGGTTACTTGTTTTACTTTTTAAAATAATAAAATAAATCTATATACCTACGTTAAAAGGTTGAGATTAAAAACCTGATCACTGGTCTGGTAATGTACTTACCGGGATCATCAGTCATTTGTTTCATCTCCTTCTCTGGACGTGGGAAGAAACACTTTTTGGAACTGGATTCAGCTTCCAAGTGAGATTCTCGCTTTTCAATGAACAAAACACTATCAGCCGTCTGCAAGAAGTATTCTATTTGTATACTAAATGAATGCGGATTCCATTTGTATACTAAAAGAATAAACATGTCTCTTATAATAATGATATTAAAATCAATTAATAAATAAATTGTCTTACTATTTCAATACAGGCTAGAAAAAAACCATGTTTTTGGAGATGCGGTCAAGGGAGCTCGTCAGGCTTTGATCATTATATGGACTACCATGGCACTGTTCATTGCCTGGGTGTCCATTTATTTTTTCATCGATAGCTCACTCACGTGGCTGGCCGGCAGAATTGGGCGAGAGCTGACCGTTAGTGTAAGTAGTAGATACAAGTGGTAACCATTTCCGTTCATATCTAAGCAAGCACTTATTATTGAAATGGTCTAAAATGTTTTGAAATCATCAAGTTTTTTTTTAAATCTAAATCTATTGCTCTTGCCAACAATCATCATTTTAGGTTTCGATTTTAAATTATAATTATTTATTATTTTGACAACTTATACAGCGCCGTTAGTATAACTACTTCAAGGGCGCTTTAATGTTATTCAAGTCTGATTTGAACAAGGTGATGATATTTGTAGAAAGGTTTTGGCTTCATCCTCCGGCCTGTAGCTTACTTGACAGGATTGTCGTGGGAAGAGTCAAGTGTTGGAGGAGAAGTCATTGCCGAAAAGATTTTTGGCGTCTCCCAGCTGGCATTTCGACAATTAGGCTATGCCGCAGTTTCCGGAAAAATTGAGGTTAATTTTTTCTTTTTTTTACAGTTCATATATAAATATGTCTGATGTTGTTTATAGCTGAAAAGAGTTCACAGAACAGTTATTATTTAAAACTTTGGAATTGAATACGGGTTCGGGTATAGGAAAAAGACCAGGTGGTACGGTACCGATCTACGGGTTCCCGTGAAATCCCGACAAGTCAATAATTATCATTTCAATTTTGTAATCGCTTATAAAATACAACTCTAGTGTAAAATATTAACAATTTTATCTGTTGGCAGCCAAGTTCTGCAGCAACTTTAACACATGCTTGCATGGGCTTCAGCAGTGTCACGTGGTGCAGTTTGGTTTTCATGGCGCTCAAGGTTCTTCTTCCGGGTTACTTGCGCAGAGTCATGTCCTTCATTGCCAGAATTCTACTAGTAGTTCATCTCACTGGTCTCTACATCGCCGCCGTAGGAAGTCTGATGGCACTTGAAAATAACGAACGTCCTCCTGGTTACGATTCGCAGAACGCTAAACACTGGGTTACCGAGAAATTCGTTCCTAAATATGAAGACATAATGAAAATTGTGGATTGAAATTAAAAATTAGTTTTGATGTTTTTGTGTTTCTGAAAAAAAAACAAGTAAATAATAAAAATAAAGACAGGATTTGTCCAAAAAGAAATTGTTTTTATTGCTAACTCAATGCATATTGTGTTATCATCCATTTCTAGCTAGTCGGGAAGTTGGTTAAAAATTGATTATAAGATTCCGTTTAAACAGCCAACAGACAGGTGGTGTAAATTAAAAGCATGAAATAACAAATAAGCTGTAAAAAACTTGGTTTTTCGCAAATCCCTTATATTTCAGAATTTGCCGGCTTTCAATTTATTGTAAAATATTTTTTTAAATGACGTTTTTTAATTTATATATGTAAACATCTATATAATTGTATTTGATTTGTTTTTGTTTTATATTATAGATAATTACTATTTATAGTTACAATTTTTTTCAAAAATTGTTCAAACTTCAAAAGAATAAATTGTCACGAAAAACAAGCCTGTCCCTGTGTTTCAAATTTCAACCTAATTGGATGGCGGGAAGTTACTTAATTTTATCTTTCAAGGTTTGCAAACATTCGAGCAAATAAACAATCAAGCAAGCAAGACCGGCGGTGAAGATTATAAGGAATTTACCAAATTTAATTTTTTCTGTTAAGCGGCAGACACAGCATCTAATTAGGTGAAAAAGGCTAGCGTTATGAAAAAAGCTTGACTCATACACAGAAGAGGGACACTTCAAAACAAAATAATTAGACAAAACACCAGAAAAGGTTCAAGCAAAAACTGTTATAAAGTATACAGGTGGAGCTAAAATTTAATCAACCTTTATTTTTTCTCAAATTTTTTCGTACCTCAAAATAGATAGTGAGCATTAGTTTTTAACACGCTTCTATCAGCTTCACCTGATGTTTTTTTGTTTGTAAGAAAAACTTGTAATCGATTTTTCGACCACTTCCCATCAATCTTTTGACTTCACATTTTGCACCTAAATGAAGTTTTGAAGACATTACACGAATCCAGGGACGGCATTTGAGAAAACACAAGGGACCCCCAAATATTAAAACAATTTGAAGAAATAGAAATGGAGAAAGTTTTAGAAAATTTTCGGAACAAAGAAATTACACGATTCAAGGGACGTGATTGGGTAAAACAGGGATTTTCTGAAGGAAAAATATTTTTAGAAAATAAATATAAAGGAAGTTTTAAACAATTTTGGACAAATTATTGCGGAGGGGCAGGAGGCAGCTCCCAAGGTTTTACCAGAAAACGTTTTTATGGAAAAATAAACATGATGGAAGTTTTAGAAAGAACAAAAACAAAATATGGTAAAAATAATTTAAGAAAGTGTGCCCGGCTAGCTCAGTCGGTAGAGCATGAGACTCTTAATCTCAGGGTCGTGGGTTCGAGCCCCACGTTGGGCGTATTCTTTTATGAACGTCATTGAACGTAACACAACGGCCAATGCATTTCAGAAGAATACACACTAATGTTCATTCTGGATTTAAAGCTTGACATTCATTATATGCAACTGTCATGCTGGTCCTGGAAAATCCCTAAGGTTTATTAATTGTTTAGTATGCAAATATTAATTTACAGGTTTCTATTCTTGGACATATACTATTATGTTTTTCGTTTTTACACACTTTTATTTATGTTACAATCTCTGTTTGTGTGTGTGACTTTCTCTGTACAAAAATTTTGCAAGTAAAATTTAACCAGCTTTTTGACTAGCTAGGAAGCTGAAACTTTCAGTATAGCTTTATATTGGATGACAATATATGATTCAATTAAACAAGTAAAAGAAAAAAACGAGTTTTTTTAACACAAACTTTAATTTTAAATACACTCGATTAACAAATACGAAAGATGTTCAAATTGAGTTTTTTTTTCTTTAATTGAAATATGTATTGTCATCTAATATAAAGCTATGGTGAAAATTTCAGCTTCCTAGCTAGTCAAAAAGCTGGTTACATTTTACTTGCAAGATTTGCGTACAGAGAAAGCCACACACATACACACACACACACACAAACAGAGATTGTAACCTAAATAAAAGTTTAAAAAAAAACTCAATTTGAAAATCTTTCTTATTTCTAAACCGAGTGTATTTGAAATCAAAGTTTGTGTTGAAAAACTCGTTTTTTCCTTTACTTGTTTATTAATTAGTTTATTTTACAGATTTGTAATTTATTAATAAATCAAATAATGTTCTATTGAAAATTATCATACACTATTGTAAACAAACCTAATATGGTAAAACAAATTTAAAAAGTCTGCCCGGCTAGCTCAGTCGGTAGAGCATGAGACTCTTAATCTCAGGGTCGTGGGTTCGAGCCCCACGTTGGGCGGCTTCTTTTATAAACGTTAACATTTTCTGAAAACGGCTAATGTATTTTAGAAAAATACACACTAATGTTCATTCTGGATTTAGAGCCTGACATTCTACTGAGAAAATCAACTCTGGCTGTCCTCTTTTAGAGTTCAGCCCTCGTTTTCTTAGCCCCCGCTTCAACTCAGACACTGAAAGTTCTTTGAATACTTTCAATGTCTTTCAAAAACATTCTTTTCAGATGCCACTTCTGACACCAAATGGTACGGTATTGTGTAAATTCCCCTCAGAATAGTTTTAGAATTTATTGAAAAGCAATAATTTAAAAAAATAAAAATAAAATTCTCTAAGAAATATGAAATAAATTGTAAACATAGAAACGGGTGGGGGGTCTTCTTTAACACAATTTTTTTGCAACAATTGCGCCTCACGCTCTTATGTTTGTAATTTATTTTATGCATTTTAGAAAATTTTATAAAAGTGTGTTTTTATTTTTTAAATTATTATATCCTGACCCGAACCAGCTTGACCCGACTCACATACTAGTCGAAAATTTCACGACCAGACCCAATGGAAGAAAACAAAAAGGTTGAAAACAAAAGAGCGAAACTAAAAAGGCGAATGCTAAAAAGAGCGCACAAAATAAGCGCAAAAATTAAAAGAGCGAAACTAAAAAGGGCGAACAATAAAAAAGCAAACGTCAAAAAGGCGAAAAATGACTGTCTGTTTGCGTGTTAGTTTGTTTTCTACACAAATTCAAACCGTTTGATCAATTTAACAAAATTCAGCATGGAGGTGAATTTCAAAAAAGAGAAAAATAAGGTAATTTTTAATTAAATTTTTTTCTTGTTATTTCTTGTGTTTCGCCTTTTTGACGTTCGTTTTTTTATTGTTTGCTCTTTTTAGTTTCGTGTTTTTTATTTTCGCTTTTATTATCGTGCTTCTTTTAGCATTCATTCACACTTTTTAGTTTTCCCTTTTCTGTTCGCTTTCTTGTTTTCGCTGTTATGCTTTCGCTTTTTTGATAGGATACCAATCCGCTGGAATTCTGTCAAGTCCAGTCGCTGTGTACTTTATTCGTTCCAAGAACCTAAAAATCTGCTGTTTTGGGAGTACATTAGTTAGTTTTTTCTTGGGTTTTCCATAGTTATTGCCTGTTGAGATTTTTGAGTAGTGCATGTTCAAGACATCAGACGTCACCACAGAGGGAATTTCACAAGTTACCTTTTTGTTGGTAACTATTCACTAATCGTACCTTTTTCCAAATGTATTTACTACCATCTTTTTCTCCAATTTACTTAATTTGATCGAGTTTTGCTTGGCTATTTTGGCAGCAACGCAGTTTGCCTCTTCAATACGCCCTTTACGCATCAAGGCATTTTGTCTTCAAAGTTCCAGTTTGATCTCTGGTGTCACGAAACCAGGGACGTAAATTCAGCATTTTCCAGGGGGGGGGGCAAAATTTTCCTGCCATTATTTAGCTTATTGACAGGGTTACCCGGTGTTGTCCGGGTTTTTTGTGCTTAGTTTTGTCTCGTTTTTGCCAATGAAACGTCAAAGAAATAACAGATTTTTTTTTAATTTTTTCAAAATTTTTTCATCAATGAAGTTACCTGCATGCCAAATGTTGTTAAAATTGCTCCTGCGGCTTGGATGTGATAAACGAATGCTCTCACACACACATTACCTCTTACATTTATATAAATACGTAGGTACAAGCAGAGAGGGATGGGGAAATGCATCCCCCATCAGAGTATCAATTGAAATTTTTTGGGTATAATACCTTGTTTTTGGAAAACGACTGCAGCTTTTTTGGGAGGAGAAATTGGAAGTCTTTGAATTTTTTTTTGAAAAATACTTACGACTACCCCTTACCGGTTATCAGCTTTTTGGAAAAAAATATAAAAAAATTTCTGAAGTGAATCCCCACCAGAAAATTCTGAATTCGCCACGCGTCACTGGGTATAAGGGGAATGAATGATTTAATCATATTGCAGTAAAACAAGTAAAGGAAAAACAAGTTTTTCAACACAAACTTTGATTTCAAATACATTCAATTTAGAAATGCAAAAGATGTTCAAAGTTTTTTTTTAAATTGAATCATGTATTTTCATCAAATATAAAGCTATGCTGAAAGTTTCAACTTCCTAGCTAGTCAAAATGCTGGTTAAATTTCACTTGCAAGATTTGCGTACAGAGAAAGACACACACACACAAACAAACAGAGATTGTAACCTAAATAAAAGTTTGTAAAAAAGATGTCCAAAATAGGGTGGGTATAATTTTGTTTTATTTTTGTGTAATAAATAATAACTTTGATGTAGACAGCTGTGAGGGAATCAACATTGTATCAATACCACTAATAGGGTAAAATTACACGAGTTCGCTGATTGTATTTTGGCACAGAAAAGAGCTAATCTTTGGACCAACACTGATACACAATTTATTACTCTGCAGTTATTGGTAAATCTAGCATCGAGCTAAGATATAAAATTGTCTCCAATACGCATTGAATCATCTCGAGGTTAAGTAAAGTTAAAATTAACATATTATATAGTAAACTCTAAGTTTAAAAAAATTTTAATTTTGGAAATCAAGGGATGGCGAATTGTCTATACACGCCAGAAGAATTTCAATACGCATTGCATCATCACTAGGTTAAGTAAAGTTAAAATTAAATAAATATATAGTAAACTCTAGGTAAAAAATTCAAATTTTGAAAATCAGGGGGGGGGGGCAAATGCCCACCCCTGCCCCCCCCCAATTTACGTCCCTGCACGAAACTAGAATCAGCATTGCATATTGTGACCGTTCTTTCCGGGTAAAACTGGTTTAAAAAAGCTATTGTTTTTACAAATTTTTATTTAGTTTACAATCTCTGTTTATGCGTGGCTTTCTCTGTACACAAATCTTGCAAGTAAAATTTAACCAGTTTTTGACTAGCTAGGAAGCTGTATATTGGATGACAATACATGATTCAATTGAAAAAATAAAAAAAGAAATTTATCCACTCAAAATATTCACAAGAAAAGACAACAAACCAAATTTTAAAAAATTTGCAGACCTAAACGCCATGCCGTCATGAGTCATGACGCTAACCATTAAATAAAATGGCGTCAAAACGTCCGTCGACAAAACGCCAAGAGAAAACGTCACGTACCGTTACTTTTTATATTCAAACTGTACGTACTGTACATATTATATATTCGTTTATTATAAAAAATTATCAAACCGCAATTTTTTATGTACAAGTGGTTAGGCTACAAGTGGTTGTAAAATAGTTAACTATTTTTAAAATTTAGTTAACTGTTTTATAAATTAGTTGAAATGTTCAACTACTTTTTTTTATAGTTTTGTTAACATTATTGTGAAATGCACATTTCGCTAGTTGCTTGTAAATGTTTATTTAATAAACATGCCGTGTACTCAGTGTAGTTTGTAAATAAAAGGTAGATGGATCAACTGATTAGAAAAAATTCTCTTGTCAGTTTGAGTTAAGGAAAAGATAGAAACTTTATTTAGACTTTGGAATTATTAAAAGTTTTCTTTATTATATACTTAATACTATATACAAATAGTAAATTTTTCTTTTTCTATAATTCTATATTATTCTATATCTATATATAATTTGCGCAACGATGAGGTTTGTAAATAAAAGGTGTATTAGCGGATATTGGTTTTGCATAGTTATTTTACTGAACGTCAGTTACCTGGTTCACGGCAAAATAGAAAATAAAGATGAAAAAATGAGTGGGAAAAATTTTTCAGCTCATTTAAAAAAGTAATCGGTTTTATTTCTTTTAAATTGTTGGTGCTATTTTTTTAAGCTTATTTTAACTATTACAATCAATTTTTAACTTTCTTATTTCATTATTTTACAACATTTTAAATAGTTTGGTGTGTAGTTTGGGCTTACTAAAAAGTCGACAAAAACTGAAATGAATTAATTGCCTTTAATTAAATAAACATGCACTACAGAGCACTTAGAGATGTAGCAACATGCAAGATGTTTAGAAAGTCTTACACATTTTTATCGAGTGTAAAAGAATATTTTAGATTTTAATTCGTTTCTTTCGATATAATTTGGAAATAACACAAAACAGTCAAAGTCTGGCGAATGACACTCTACAAAATTATACATCCTCACCTGACAATATTTTCACGACCACCAAACGTGGTGAAGACCTACCCCCCAAAGGAGAATCTGAGAACGAAAAGCATTACAGTTTCACAATATTTTTTATTCTCATTGTGATAGGTGAATATATTTTTATTTTACATAATTGTTCAGTGTTTTTAAATTCTTTCAGTATTTTTTTAATTATTTACCATTATATTTTTTTATTAAATTCCATTATATTTATTGTGTTTTATTTTATTTTATCTTATTTTACTTTTTTTTTATTTTAGTTGTTTGTAGTTTTTTTATGCCTGTTTTTTTTATTAATGCATACATTTATTTTCTTGTTTGATTTCAATTGATTTTTTTAAAACTGCTAACCATGTTTTTTACGACATTATGAAAACAGTGTTTATATTTGTTAATAAAAAATTAATCAACTGTTACAGCTATTTTTTTTTATACAGCCATCGGGATTGCCACCATCCATTTCCTTCTGCAGACAAAGTTTCAATATTTACCCGAAAGCGTTGCCGTGGTTCTGATCGGTCTGCCACATGTTCTTTTTTTAATTCATCGATTTATTATTTACTATTTGTTTGTTGTGGCTCAATCGTCTTCTGGATGGTTGCTGACTGTAGAAAATTATAAGTTATTGACCAATTTCACTGTGAATGTTTTGAATTATGCAAGGGTCCTGAGAGAGGGGGTTAAAAATGTTTACCTGACCTTATCTCAGGGGAAGCAGGGGGAGGGTAAAAGTCATTCTTACATAATATTTCACAATTATCTTAATACTTTAATTATCATTAATACGGATTTTGCGAAGACTAAATAATTATCTGTTATGAAATATAAATCTTTCATTTATATCAAATTATAAGTTTTAGTGCAACTGGTCCTCTTCCAGCGACGTTTAACTATGAAGGAAAACTAGATAAAATCTTACGTAAGAAAAAAAGGGTAGTCCAAGAAATCTTATGTGTTCTTACATGGGGGTAGGAGGGTCAAAAATGATTAAAATCGTCCTTACATAATTAATGAATGACTCCTAACATTTTTAGTAGTTTTCTGAAGTTGCCCAGTACTGGGTTTATTTTTGAGGTTATAAGCCAATTTATAATAATACAATAAGCTAACTAATAATAATTATTAGTTATTATCATTAATGATTTGTTTATATTATTCTTAATTACATTAATAACATTTTATTTAAAGGTACAGCATTAGGCCTTATTGTGAAGCTGTTGGAGGCTTACAATGTCGCAGATTGGAAAGTTTGTAATAACTTTATGGTTTCGTATAATCGATTTGTTCTAATCTTTGTTATTCTGTTTGAGGGTTTCGTAAAAAGTTTAAAAGTGAATTTTTTTGTTATGTGCAATATTTTTCAAGATATAATAAATGTTCGTGTGTTTGTGTTTGTTTAAAAAAAAATTATGGTGTGAATTTCAGAGCTCATTTTATTATAGAAATTTATTTTTAAACTTTCAGTCAGGAATTGAATGTTTCCCCTTGTTGAAGTCTTACATGAAATAAATTCTAATTCAGCGTTGGCCTTTTATCACAATTTGAATTACATGTTATGATTAAAATAATCTGTTATAGTTTATTAGTCAATGAGTAACTTGGACATGGGTTAAGCACAAGTTCTGTTTATTCCCATTTCTTACATAAGTAATGTTTTCAACATGAATTTGTTATAATTTTAGCTCATCTTAATCTTTTTTTATTTAAATTTATATAACATAATTTTCCAGCAACTCCTTTAAATAGTTGATAATTAATTATTTTTTAAAAACCCACCCAGGCTGAAGAAAGCTTTCCGCCAACGATGTTCTTTCTGGTTCTTCTTCCTCCGATTATATTTGAATCCGGATACAACCTGCACAAGGTTTGTTGTGTTCTGCTTGTGGTGGTGATGTCATTGTACTTGATGTCATTATGTTTGATGTCATTGTACTTGAGGTCATTGTACTTGATGTCATTATGTTTGATGTCATTATGTTTGATGTCATTGTACTTGAGGTCATTGTACTTGATGTCATTGTACTTGATGTCATTATGTTTGATGTCATTGTACTTGAGGTCATTGTACTTGATGTCATTGTGCTTGATGTCATTGTGCTTGATGTCATTGTGCTTGATGTCATTGTACTTGATGTCATTATGTTTGATGTCATTGTACTTGATGTCATTATACTTGATGTCATTGTGCTTGATGTCATTATGTTTGATGTCATTGTACTTGATGTCATTATACTTGATGTCATTGTGCTTGATGTCATTGTGCTTGATGTCATTGTGCTTGATGTCATTGTGCTTGATGTCATTGTGCTTGATGTCATTGTGCTTGATGTCATTGTGCTTGATGTCATTGTGCTTGATGTCATTGTGCTTGATGTCATTGTGCTTGATGTCATTGTGCTTGATGTCGTTAGACTTGATGATGTCCTGGCGCTTGAAGGTGTTGTGGTGATAGTTATTCACTTGTTTTCTACTCAACTCATTGAGCATAATTCAATGTTCTATTGTATATCGATTGTTCAATTTCAAGAAACATTGAAATCAAATAGTACTTGTGTTAAACAAATGTTCTAGGAAGTGCTACCAAGTAGTTAATCTTGATTTAATTGAAATTCAATATCTGAAAACTCATCAATACTGCGGTGAAAGCCGAAGGTTCATTAGAACGTGCAATATGTTATTTGTTATTCTATCTCAACAGGCAAGCAAGCAGATGAACTGAACATGTCATTTAATTGATATTTTTCCGCAGGGTAATTTCTTTCAAAACATCGGCACGATCCTCCTGTTTGCCATATTCGGCACCGTCGTATCCGCCGTCATCGTAGGAGCAGGTGTTTACCTTCTCGGAAAGGTGACGCGTTTTTTTTTCTGGCATTAGAAACGGGTAGTGAATTTGATCGATAGTTTAGCAGGTGTCCTGTTTGTTAGGCGTGCAAAAGTGGTGTGTAATTAATTTGGATGTAAACCGGATTGACTTTTTATTTAAATGATTGCTAATTTAGGATGTTTTGTTTTTATATTTTATTTTATATTTAATGTTGTTTAAGTATTGAAATACTTCAGTTGTTTGTTTAAATAATTAATATAGAAACGACCAAAACATACATACATACATACATACATACATACATACATACACACACACACACATACATACATACATACATACATACATACATACATACATACATACATACATACATACATACACACATACACACAGACACACAGACACATATACACACATACACACATACACACATACACACATACATACATACATACATACATACATACATACATACATACATACATACATACATACATACAGACACACATACACACATACATACATACATACACACACATACATACATACATACATACATACATACACACATCCATACACACATAGTGCATACATGAATACACAACTGTGACAAATGTGGATTAATTTTTCTCTGGCTATTAAATATGTTTTGAATTATGATTTATTCATTTCATCGCTGTTCAGCCGAGGAAGATACCACCATAATATTTTATGACCAATCAATAATACTACTGTGGAGACCACATGAGAGAGAAATTGAAACTAAACATCGCCACGTTCGATATTTTCATCTCCACGTGAGAAATTGAAACTAAACATCGCTCCACGTTCGATATTTTCTTCTCCAGGCGGACGTCGTCTACAGGTTGACTCTTGCCGAGAGTTTCGCGTTCGGGTCGTTGATCTCCGCCGTCGACCCGGTTGCCACTCTGGCGATATTCCACGCTATAGAAGTCGATGAAGTTCTTTACATGCTGGTGTTCGGGGAGAGCGTTTTGAATGACGCTGTTTCCATCGTGCTGACTACGTTCGTTGGTTTTATTTTTTTAAGCGGCTTCTGCTGCACACGGCGCTATATAAATTGTCATTTTGTAATAATTTTATTTTTTGTGCAATTGAGATTATACATACATACATACATACATACATACATACATACATACATACATACATACATACATACATACATACATACATACATACATACTGTGTCGTTCGAAAGGACTTTTGTACCATTTTTTCACTTGTTTGCATGCTGGGATTTGAACTTCTGACCTTACATCCCATAAGTGAACTAAACACCTTGCCACCATGTCCTTGATGCTGTCAAATGTTTTTTTCATAGTTCTAAGCTTCTTCTCATATTTATTTATTAACTTGTTTTTATGATTTTTCTTTTTTTTTTGTAGTTTTATTATTATTATTTGTATAGTTTTGTTATTGTTATTGTTTTCATTTATAGTTATTAATTGTATTGTTTATTAATCCTGTTGTCATTAACATTTTCTGCTTCATCAATTTTTATGTTTTCAAACAGACAGGATGAGAGAGGCACTCTCGATATCGATAACTCATTGCAGATCAATAACATATCATCTTTTTTTTAGTCTTATATCGATTCGATTAAATTTCCGAATGAATTTGACGTGAATTAAAGTTGAATGGCGAATCGTTTACAGTACGGTCATGGAGTCATCGACACCCGAGATGGCCAACATAGGGGGTGCGATGACCTTTTTCAGGTGCATCGGAAGATTTTGTCTCATGTTTTTTGCCTCAGCTGGAATCGGAGTCATCTTCGGGCTTCTCAGCTCCCTCATATCTTTTTAATCATTTTTTATTTATTTTCTTATATTTATTTATTCAATAGCTGTAATTTATTTGTGAGTCATATATGGTTTGGTATTTGAATATTTAATTACAGATAAGCTTAATGTCGTAAGTTATTTATCCACGCAATGTCATAATATTACACTAAATGTTTTTTTTATTTTCATGACATTGCGATGTACTTCAACATAATAATTACTTGAAAATGGTTGTGCTTTTTTCTTTAACTTTTGTGTTTCCACATTTTAAAATTCATTGATCTTCGAAAAACACCTTCGCTGGAGTTTGGTCTCATGCTCATCTTTTCCTATGCTCCATACGGTTTCGCCGAGGGCATTCACTTGTCTGGTAGGTTACTCAATTTGTCATCATTATCATCATCTCCATATCATAATTATCATCATCTCCATATCATAATTATCATCATCTCCATATCATAATTATCATAATTTCCATGTCATCATTATCATCATCTCCATGTCATCATTATCATCATCTCCATGTCATCATTATCATCATCTCCATATCATAATTATCATCATCTCCATATCATAATTATCATCATCTCCATATCATAATTATCATCATCTCCATGTCATCATTATCATCATCTACAAATCATCATTATCATCATCATCATATCATCATCATCATCTCGCCAAATCTGAACTCAGCCTTGCAATTAAAATTCAAGTTTACAAACAGAATAAATAAGTATACAATGATGGAGAAAACTATGACCTCAGCTGGAATCAAACCCACGGCCAATCGACTTGCAGCCCGGCACGAACCCTCATCGCTACTCGGTGGTAAAGTGTAAAGTCTTAAAGTCTTAGACTTCTACGCTCGAGGTCCCGGGTTCCATCCCCGTAAGGAATCTCACATCGCGTAACTCCATTGGGCGAGGAGTTTATTCTTACGGCTCTTGGTGCTAGGCTACCTGAGTAGGTAAAGTGTTATGTGGGAGCTTCACAGTTTGACTCCCACTCACTGCCTAGTAGCCCATGTTATCGGAAAACTTAGCGGGTAAAATCTTTTCTCTCCGTGTGGCATGTAAAAGATCAGCTCCACTGAGCTGTGTAAGAGACGCTCTATAAATTACCACATTCCATTCCATCATTATCATCACCTCTTTGTCATTGCTGTTGTCATAGTGGTCATAAGCTCTGCTGATGGGCTGATTGGTGTCATTGCTGTTGTCATAGTGGTCATAAGCTCTGCTGATGGGCTGATTGGTGTCATTGCTGTTGTCATAGTGGTCATAAGCTCTGATGATGGGCTGATTGGTGTCATTGCTGTTGTCATAGTGGTCATAATCTCTGCTGATGGGCTGATTGGTGTCATTGCTGTTGTCATAGTGGTCATAAGCTCTGCTGATGGGCTGATTGGTGTCATTGCTGTTGTCATAGTGGTCATAAGCTCTGCTGATTGGATATGACCATCCTGCGTTTGTCCGACTAAAAGGGGAATTTTGTAGGAAAGGCTTTTAATTTTAAATTCCATATTTCAATAAGGGGAAAAGCATTCGATTTTAAATTAATAAAGAATAGAGGGACTTAAAAAAGAAATGATAATGGTAGTAGTTAATAAATATTTTTTTAATAAAAAATTTATTATTTTAAATTTTATAGGATTAGTTTAGTAGTTTTAGTGTTACCAGTTTAGGCTCAAATTTTGTAAGAACAAATATTGTAGATGTTTTGAATACTTTTCATTGTACAGGTATAATGGCGATATTGTTCTGCGGTATTGTTATGTCTCACTACACCCATTTGAATCTTTCACCTGTCGTCCAAATAACAACGCAGTTGACATTTAGGACAATCGCATTCATGGCTGGTAAGTTTTACATTGTTTGCGTAATTCAAAATTTATATTCATGTATGCATTATCCCACTTAATATTCATATATGCAATATCCAACTTATTATTCGTTTGTTTGAAATCTCCCACTTGATATTCAAGTTTTAAATATGCTGCTATTCAATGTTTCTTTTTTTACTTTTATAACAATTTATGTATATTTATTTTCACGTATTATTCTTATTAAATATATTAATTTTATTTATAGATTACATTTACTTTTTATTATTATTAATTTGGGTGGTCTGAAAGTTCCATAAAACATACATTGCTTCCATAGTTTTTGGTTCCATCAAGGTTATTATAAACAGGGGCGCCCACAGAGGGGGGTGAGGAAGCAAAATGCTAAAAAGCTTCCACAAAGAGCTAGGGGGAAGAAATTCCCCCTCGCCCCCAGGAGGGAGGTGACTGTTTTCAGCAGCCAGGGGTGATGGGCACCCCTGATTAAAAATACTTGACTAATTGTAAATTGTTCTCTGCTTTTCAGAGACCTGTGTGTTTGCATATCTCGGCATGGCCATATTCAGTTTCAAGCACATGATAAAACCTGCTTTGATCGTCTGGAGTATTGTTAGTATAATTACGGCATTAACCTGTGAATATTTAATAAGATCATTAGCGTATCAATATTTAATTAGGTCATTAACAAATGAATGTCTCATTAACATATTACTAACTTTATGGTTAGAATGTTAAACTGTTATAGTTAGAACTAGAATGTTCTATTGTAATGTCATATCATTGTATCCCAGAACATTAGGTTATTCAATTTTGTACAATAAATCATTATAATCGAATCAATCAATCATATTTGTAAAACATTGAATCTTTGTAATTAGAACATTAAATTATTTAACTCTAAAGTAATAAATTACAAATGTATAGTTATGTTTTTCTCTCTAGATAGATGGAGATGTTGAAATTTTTTTAATCTTTTTCATCTCCTATACATTCTTGTACAAACTTTACAATCTTTTAAAAACATTTTATTTTTTTAAGTTTCAATTTAAAACACAATTTATATAACTCTCTATAATTATTAATCTATCTATGCAGCAACATATGAATTAACTAACTAACTGTCAAGCCAACCCGAAATTGCAGATTCTTATATTGTTGGGAAGGGCGGCCAATATATACCCTCTCTCCTTCATGGCCAATTATTTCAGAGAACATAAAATTACCGGCAAGATGCAGTTTGTCATGTGGTTCAGTGGTCTGTTTTTTGGTTTTATTTTTTTTTAAATAGTTTTTGTTCATTTTTATAGCCGAAAATGCATGCATGATGATTATAACGATCTATTTATGGTTGATGATTGTTTAAGCATATTGGGGTATTAATTGCAAGGCCCTGAAAATCATAATCAAGTATCAATACACAAGACAGCAGAATATAAAATTGAATTAAACTTAAATGCGATCGGTTTGCGCTATTTAGAGCGTTAATGCATTCAGATTTCCACGCACGCATTTCCGATTCAATTTTTAATAAAAACAAATCAAAAGATGAATCCAAAAAAATTGAATCCAACCAACCCCATCCAGGTCTGCGTGGAGCGGTCTCCTTCGCACTCAGCTTGCACCTGGACATGGCCGAGGAAGCCCACCATGTCATCGTTTCAACCACTCTGGTTGTTGTTCTCTTCACCATCTTGTTCCTCGGCGGGTCGACGCTGCCGATTCTTAAAGTAAAAGATTACGAATAATTAGAGGAATTAATTTATTATTTAATCATATTACAAATGAGGGGATTAGAGAAATTAATTTATTATCTAATCATATTACAAATGAGGGGATTAGATTTTATTAATTTTTTTTCATAGATTTGTTGTGCATACAAAATAATTTTTTGTTGGTTAAAATGTGTTTCTGATTACGAGAATTTAGTAAGATTACATTTTATTGTTGTTAGGAAAATTACTATTTCAGATGTGTATCGTTATAAAGTTTACATTTTTTATTTATATATATTGTTACAAAGATTAGATTTTGTTGCATGTATCACTGTGAAGATTATATTTTATTTTATGTAATATTACATAGATTACATTTTATTATACGTATAATAAAAAATGTAACATTTTATTATATATTTTATTACTAATAATAATTATATGTAACATCTTGTAGTATTTAGAATCAACGGACAAACATGCCCGAAGAAAGAAATCCAAGAAGCTCGAAAAAACGATAACCCTCTCTAAGACCAAGGAGATGGTTCGTTTTGAGTTTTTGTGAATTCTATTTTAATTATAATTAGTGATTATATTTAATAAATTATAATAATTTGTTGTTATTGTTTTTCTTAATTTATTACTTGATGTTGTCGGCAGCAAAAATTTTTTATAAGCAATTAACGTACAGTTATCATAGCATTACGTGCTAGGTTCTATTGATGTTATGTTATTACAACACTACATTATAATGTTGCGGTAATACTGAATGTCATACAGATTAGTTTATAGCATTTAATATTTTCACAAGTTTGTGATCTGGGACGTGATGATCAAAATATGAAAAATGGTGGTTATATTAACGATGATGATGATAGTGGTGGTTGTGATGATGATGATAGTGGTGGTTGTGATGATGATGATGATGATGATGATGATGATGATGATGATGATGATGATGATGATGATGTAGCAGTGATGATTAAAATTAAGGTGATTATTATACAGCTGTTAATCGAAATCTAATCAGATTATTATACAGCTGTTAATAAAATATTAATCAGTTGTTAATTTAATACAGCGTTTAATAAAAATTTAATTATACACCTGTTAATAAAAATCTAATCAGAATATTATAAAGCTGTTAATAAAAATCTAATCAGATTATTAACCAGCTGTTAATAAAAATCTAATCAGGGAGAAGCGATCGACTCGGAACACCTGTCCGAGTTCACAGAGGAAGAATACGAGGTCAACATCGTCAAACCTCACCTGAAAGGTTTCTTGAAGTTCGACATCAAGTATTTCATTCCCTTCTTCACCAGGAGGTTCACTAGACAGGTTGGTGCAGGATCATATAACATAATAATCATAATAATCAACATACATAATTTCCTATGTATGTATGTATGTATGATAGCAATTTCGCATAACGTGTCAGCAGTTGATAAAATTAGTGCTTGTAATAAAAGTTATTACGCAATTTTACACTGTCAGTCTTAAAGATCAAAAGAGGTGGGTGGCGCTGCAATCAAAAAATAATAAATAATGAGATTTAAAAATTCAATCATTTTTGACAGGCTATTTCTAATAATAATAATAATAATAATATTTATTTGTTTATTATATTGTATATATTCTCATGTGTAATAATTAGGAATGAGATGAGCTGCATTATCGTCATACGTGTTTTTAAAGCTCTGCAGAACGAGGCGCCTGAGATAACCATCTTGCATAGTGACAATTCAACGTGTCCGACCAAAAAAAGTTTAAACCTAATTTTGCTTGCAATTTTGAAGGAGGTGAAGGACGGACAGAGGCAGATGAACAACCTGGTGAAGCAGTGGTATGACGAGGTCAGGGAAGCATCCGAAGAAGAGAACGAAGAGGTCGACGGGGGAGGAGAGGTCATGGGGGTCGACGTCAACGGCAACGGGGAGGTCAACGACATTAAAATCCACGACGAATCAACCGGGCTCATACAGAACCCGAGAAGGTGAATGAAAAAATGCGAAAATAAAATAAACTGAAGCTTCCTAACAAGTCATCTATCTAACAACAAAACTTTAGAAAAAAATTCGATTTGGAGATGTCACTGTCGGTAACCGATACCTCAGAGTGGTTCGAAGCGAGTGTTCACATCACATGCTCGTTTAATTTAATGTCAGCACTGGCTTTTAATGATGATGATCAGTGCTGATGTTCCGTATTATTGACATATCGATGCCCAATAAGTTAGATCTGCTAAGGAGTTGTAGACATTCAATAGTTTTCTACGTAAGGAAAGAAAGTCTACTAATTTTAGAAAGTTCTATCAGTTATTTTAGAAGATATTTGAAATTATTGTGATATGTTATGCGATTATTATGTTAATCACCTCTTCCTCTTTTACTTAGCATAAATCAAGAACATGGCAAATTACAGATCACTATACAAGTTATAAATTAAGCATGCAATTTCTACGACTTATTACATCTTGCACCCTGTGGCTACCTAATAAACTTTAGAGTTAAGAGACTTCCATGCGTGTGTGTGTGTGTTTAACTATCTGTTACGTGTTTGCGACTGCAGTGTACACATGTGATTTTAAATTTAGTTTTTGTTCAGTTTTATTCCAATAGCAGAAACATTCCTCGTGCGTGTTCGTTCGTGAGTTTGAAAAATTTCAACGTGAAATTACTTTTGAAAAGTTTTCTGTTTTTAATAAAATTGTGTGAATAAAGAAACATAACACGAGTTTATATTGTAAAAAATAAAAATATATTTATGTGCACAGTGTACACAAACAATCTAATTCAATTCATTAGCTTACAATAAATTTCTTCTAGCTAGTTTTAGTTTTTTATTAATTAATCAATTGAATAACATAAGATGCTGCAATGCACAAAACTGCTTCAACTCACGAACCCGTTCAACGAAGACAGTTCGTTATTTATCAGAAAATTTTATTTTCAAAATAATTTTCAAAGAAATATAACTTCTTGAAACTTGGTGGCAGTGAGAAAGAGTGAGAGATGAGATGACCAACCAACAAGCATAGAATTCTTCAAAATTTTAAATGTTCTCGATAAATTAGATCAAATATATATATATATATCTTTTGTTGGCCATAATACAATTGACTGACCTGTTTTTAATTTAAATTCACATACTAATACTAAATGTTCTTTTGAGATGAGTGCACACCGCATAACACAGACTTTTGACATGAAATAATTACAAATGAACCGTCTAATATTATTCAAAATTTTCTAACGGGTATTTAAAATTTGTTTATTTCTCTAGCTAGAGTGTTATCATTTTATCACTTTCTAAAATGACAAAATTTGTGATCGGTGCATTTCAACGAGATCGGAACATCATTTTTATGCAACTCTATCAAATTAATTCTACTCCAACTCCATGCTCGAATATTATAATATACCGCACGCATACACACATAAATTATAGTAATTACGATGATGTAGTAATTCAAACTAATGACACCGACATATACAAAACTAGAAATTGAACGTTCGTTGCACGCGCGACGTTGATAAATATTATTCGCGGTCTCAAGTCGTACAAACAGAAGATTTTCTCTCTCTCACTGAAATGGTGCAATGCTAAGTAAAATATATACTGGTGCAGTCGTAAAAAATTCTGGTCGAATTACAACCGTTTGTCTGCGAGTTACGCGTAAAACAACATCAAGCGATCGACGTTTTGCATAAAATATCTCGATAACCAAACCTAACTAAACTGCATTCAAGACGCGATCATTTCAGAAAAAAGCAGAAGCCATATATATATATATATATTATAAACATCCTGATGAACTCAACTCTTTCATGCTTTAATTGGCAGTGAAGTTGATGAGCAATGAAAGCAAAGCATTCGAAACTAGCAAAAAAAAAGCTTTTAAAACAGAATGACTGCAGTAATTACAAAAAAAATCACACGTTAAAGTCAAAACAAGTTAAAATCAATAAACACATTTTATGTTTTTATTAAATATCTAAATATGCAAATCAGAATGAGTCATTCCAAAAAAAACGTATGCATGCAAGCTAGAGATGATCTTGCCTAAAAGAATGGGACAGAATTTAAAAAAAAAAATGGAGTCATGTGAACAACAGCCCATTTTGATCCAGGCAACATGTTATACACTGTTGATGAGAAGCCGTGGCGATTGTACGAAAAATTGTGGAGTCGTGAAACGTCGCAGAACGATGAAACGGATGGGAAGGAATGACGAAGACGTGTACAATCTCTTAAATTATTAAACAATTTATTTCACTCCACATTTGATTTCATACGTAAAAATCACTTACTCAAAAAAAAAGAAGAATAAAAGATTATTGGTGGCTATCGGAAGCAGTAAAAAAAACTTTACGAGACGTCCGAGTAAAACTAAAAAAGATGTGAAAATTTGAATACGATGTAGCCCTTTTAATTCACAGTTTCCACTCGCTGCTCAAAATCAACAAGACCGTAATTAAAGCAGATGAATCGGCAACAACAAAACATTGTTTAAAAAAACCGCAACAACTTCTTGACATATGAATACCCGTAAAGATTACTACAGAGAACGTAAAGCAGACGTAAAGTGTGATCAGTAAATATATTACACGTTTGACATGTTTAAATCGATAGACAGTTCCACACTGTACACACACACACATACTTGTTTAATAACTTAAAAAGACTCTCAATCAGTATTAACAGCAGCTGCTAAACGAAACACATAACACCGAAAATAACAAGACTAGCCTCAATTTTAAATGACAACCATTATTAGCATACATTAACATATATTAGCATACATTAGCATATATTACACAACGGACGATACTGACAATTTACAATTAAATTTACAATTAACTGTCTTCTTGCGACCATTTTCAACTGAGAGCAACACGAGAGAGAATCAAATGAGTATACGATCCACTGATCACATGATTTAATATGATATGATATGCTCGATTAACCAGAAAACTTTATCACAACCACGTGTGTTCATGATATAAGAAGGTATACATGCGCATAACAAAGAACTCTCCGTACCACGTGTTGTTCCACCAAACTATGTACAAAATGAGTTCCACGTTGTTAATGTCATGGTCAGTAATGTTTATTAACTCATGCAAAAAAGAAAGTTTGAAAAATGTTCAGCCTCCTTTTATTATAAGTATTTTTTTTATCAAAGTAAATAAAAATCCTCTAAATACCAACATTCATTATCTTTAAAAACATGATTACCTATAATCATAACCATCATCATCATCTACCATGATTACCTGTAATCATAATCATCATCATCGCCTACCATCATGAGCACCACTTATTACAACCATCATTGACATGATTACCCCATAGCTGGCACTCAGAAAATAATTTTAAACAACTCGAATTTAATTAAAATAACAAAGGTGTAAAAACAGAAATAAATAATCCTAGCACGATCAAGACGAAACTAGAGAACCGCTCGTCTCTTCTCCTCAGAAGAAGATCAGTGGACAACCAAAGCGAGAAACCTCTCTGCAAGTCGATGCACGTCCGGATCGGAGTCATTCCATAATTTGTCGATCGGGTTCAGAAGTTCAGACGGATTTCTCTTGATGTATTCCAGTGATGCTTCAATTCGAAAGAAATTTAAACATTTAATTCAAGTTTTACAATCTTTTATATCCAAATAACGTAAAAAAATGAGTCATCAATCAACGATAGGAAAAATTCAAATATGATTACGTAATAATTTCGGTAAAACTTATAGATGAATGCTGTGGGTTAACGACTATATAATGACAACTGAAGAAGTTATAGCGGATAACTAACTAACCAATCTTGGGAAAGTCAGCATAGAGGATCCTGCAGAGAGTTATCCTGACGTTGACGATTGTGTCCGAGTGCAGGAGTAGTAGAGGACCGAGGAGGAGGTTCGGAGTGAAGATCTTCTCCACGTTTTGAAAGTGCGGAATGTTTAGGAGGTGGTGAGAGACGAGAATGAAACTGAAAGAGAGAGAGTTGCTTAGTTTGTGGTTTAGTAAATAAATTATTATTAAAGAAAGACCATTTTTATTCGTAACATTTAATTCAGCTTAATGATTACGTGTATTTTAATGATTTCAATAATACAATACTCAAAAAAATATGTTAATAATAATAATAATAATAATAATAATAATAATAATAATAATAGTAAAGACGACAATTTATATAGCGCTGTGTGCAGCAGAAGCCGCTTAAAGGGCGCTTAATTAAATTGAAACACAGAAACGCAATCGCACACACAGATAGATGATAACCTTTGTCTCTGTCTGAAATTACTACTGCTGGCGAACTTGTGAACGAGTTCGTCGAGAATTTGATGCAAGAACGCCGTCGTGGATGACGAGGAAGTCGACGACGTCGTGGAACACAATGAAGACGTTGACGATGACGATGATTCCGGGTCCGACTTTGAAAGTTCCATCCTTCGGTTGCCGACGTCGAGAGATTCGTTGAAATTTCGGTGCGACCCGCGACCCCCGTCGGGGGCGTTTGCGATGGGAACGGCTGTTTCCGACGTCGCCGAGTCTCGGACGACGGAACAAGGGACGACCTCGACCTCGTGGTCGCTGTTTGGTTTTGTATCGTCGATAGTCTCGAGATCGGTGCGTGCAGTTTCTTGATGATGATGATGATGATGTGATGGGGTCGTATCTCCTCCTTCATCGTCGTTGGGACGATCGTCGGCGATTATTTGTCTTTCCCGCTCTTTTTCCCGTGCGCACGCGACGTCGGTGGCAGTCATTTCTGCATTCTCGAAGGTGGCCGATTTGCTCAGAACGAAAATTATTTTGCCGATCTAAAATAAACATATTTCCAAGACTATAATTTTTAAAATAATATAAAATCTTAAAAGTAAATTTTTGTTACTTAAATTTACATTTCAACACGAATGAGAATAATTCCATAGAAGCAGACACATACAACAGAAGTGCATCGACCAGACACGCACATGAGATGTCATTAAAAAAAATCCCGACCGACCGCGAAACCGAATATACAAAATCAAACCAGCTTTATGGCCGCTTGTCTGATGACCGAGACTTGATCGGACATGAGCAGGAAAACGAAAGGAACGACATGCGAGTACACCTGCTCCAGCGATAACAGGTCCAAAATTTTCTCAAGTTCTCTGAAAACGATTTGATGATACTTTAATTGTCACCATCTTCTTTGCAATAAGATCATAATCAATACCACCTCACCTGCTCATAATCATAATCAATACTGCCTCACCTGCTCATAATCATGATCAATACCACCTCACCTGCTCATAATCATAATCAATACCACCTCACCTGCCCATAATCATAATCCATACCACCTCACCTGCTCATAATCACAATCAATACCACCTAACCTGCTCATACTCATAATCAATACCACCTCACCTGCTCACAATCACAATCAATACCACCTCACCTGCTCATAATCATAATCAATACCAGCTCACCTGCTCATAATCATAATCAATACTGCCTCACCTGCTCATACTCATAATCAATACCACCTCACCTGCTCATAATCACAATCAATACCACCTCATCTGATCATAATCACAATCAATACCACTGCACCTGATCATAATCATAATCAATACCACCTCACCTGCTCGTAATCATAATCAATACTGCCTCACCTGATCATGACATCCCTCATCCTCCAATTCTTTCCATTCTCATCAGCAACCATGCCAGGTAGCTTTCCAATGTATTTCAACCTCTCCTTCATCGGAAGAAGCTTGAATAGCAGACAGACAAAAATTTAAACTACATAACTACATGAATTCCATCCTGCTGTTTAAAACAGCTTAAATTTATAGCAGCATAACCTGAAACGTAATATAAATTCTAAAGCTAAAATTGGACCAAAGTACAGCAAGCAGCTGCACTCCCAGCAAGACAGTCCTACTGCTGGGCTCATCACTACTAAAGCCAGCTGTTGATAAGTCTAAAATATCAGGACAGTAATATGTTAATTGCTACATTAGCATGTTAACCAGGAGAGTAATATGTTAACCAGGATGGTAATATGTTAATCGGGATGGTAATATGTTAGCCAGGATGGTAATATGTTAACCAGGATGGTAATATGTTAACCAGGATGATAATGTGTTAAGCAGGATGGTAATATGTTAACCAGGATGGTAATACATTAACCAGGATGGTAATATGATAGCAGGATGGTAATATGTTAGCAGGACGGTAATATGTTAAACGGGACAATAATATTTTAGCCTGATAATAACCCTCGTAGTTTACCTATACAACTAAAACATCAAAGCCATTGTCTCTTCTGACTTACCTTTATGAAGTCGTACAGGTGTTCGATGACGCCCTGTCTCACTTCTTCGACGTCACAGCAGAAGTCATCGAATACGGTCAACAAATCGGTCATGGTGATCTCGTCACCAAGTATCGACGCCATCTCGTGGATCGAATGGGAGAGAGTTCGGCGAACTTTCACCTTTGAAAAATAAAAAGATAAATATAAAATTTATACTTGAAATCTGTTTCACATACTTAAAATGCTCAAACACACTTCTGAAAAAATAATCCGTGGATATAATAAAACCGAACTTTCGTATAAATTATTCTTAATTTATTCTAATTTTTTAATAGAACAAATTCTTAAACTTTAATGTCTAGTACAAGTGGAATAAATGTATGAAGTTTTAAAATAAAATAACCAGTTAACAAAGCCACCACAGTTACCATAGCTACTATAATTGTAGAACACCATTTAATACTCATACTAAAACTATCCATCCACCCATTTAACTGCACTATACTATAACTATAGAGCAACACCATTTAATACTACTCGTACTTAAACTATCCACCCACTTAACTGAACCTGAGAGCTTGTAGCCATGTTCATATAGATGTCCCTGATGGCATGCCAGTTGTGCTTCTTCAAGGTCAAGGTAACAGCTGGGAAACTGTACGCACAGTGGAGTTGAATGTCGGAGTCGAAAAGCTCGGACAGGTAGGTGTCCGACATATCGACGTAGGTGTCCATGAGCTTGACTGGAACCGAAGACTGAAAAGATTTCACAACGAGGATTTGAAAGATGATTTGCGCATTCGTAGCAACAGAAACAAAATGATTTCATACGAGGAGACACGAAAAATATTACACGTACCTGTTTGAGGTCGCACGACCTCTTATTTTTCCCGGTCAATCCGACGGGGGGCATCCTGCCGAACCCCTCCTTGGACGTTACGTATACCATGGTCTGCCTGCACCACCTCCCTCCTCCGGCTTTCAAGGTTCGACACGTCACGGGGGACAGAGGCCTGGATGCCACCGTTTCTTCGGGTAAATTCAAACAGTTCTTTTGCTGTGAATAGATTGAGTAATACTTTTTGAGAGTAAAAAATATAAATTTTGCATATGATTCTGGCAGCAACCAACAGTAGAACAACATAAGTTCAAATCCTACCAGTTGTGAAATACACCATACCCCTATAATCTAACAGTTGACATTCTTGTCGAATATGAAATCATGACTGACAAAATGTCTGATAAAATATAAAAAAAAATTAATCCTGACTGAAAAGTCGTTGACAGTTTCGAGTCTGCTCGATTCCCCCATGAGCAGTTCATCTTCATCTTCCGTAGAATCGCCGTCGCCTTTTTTATCGTCGCCGCCGCCGTCGTTATCTCCATCTTTCCCACTCTTTCCGTCCTCCCCGAAGTTGATGACGCTCGGCTTGTTGCGAACGCGATGGTGGGTCGTTCCGAAATTAAGGACCGTCTCGAAAACGGGAGCCTCGGATTCTTCTATGCTGCCGGCGTCCAAGATCAGAAGGATCGGGGCCGACCTGATTGGAGTCTTTTTATTGTTACCCGATCGATCGCTGATGCTGTCGTCTTCTGTAACGGTGGCGGAAGCACGGTCGCTCTCCACAGCAGGGATGTTCGACGGGGTGTCGGTGTTAGCGGCGTTCCCACACTCTGCATCATCATCATCATCATCGCCGATACTGTTGACGTCGAGAGCTGTGCAATGCTTCAACTGATGATCGTGATGGTGGATCAATCTATGACTGAGTCCATTTTCATCAATCTTTGCGTGAAAGCTGCCGCCGTTGTAAGTAGAGCAGTTCGATTTTTGAACGACCTTTCCAACCAGCTGTCCAGATGTTTCAAGCGACGATGCGGCGATAAATTTATTCGAGCACGTCGAAGCTTTGTCGTACAAATCGACCTGAACTTTTGAACTCAAATTTGTATCAACACCAGTGACATTTTCAACGCTACTCGAATCTGTAACAGATGAAATGCTTTCGACACATTCCACGACGTCGTTCGGAGCACCCAGGTTTTCCGCCCCTTCGTTCGCGACAGATAAAACGACTTCGTCTCCGACGCTTCCGAACATCTTTGACACAAACTCGCTGAAGTTGTTGACGAAAATATTATTCTCATCCTCGCTTGCATCACCTTCTTTACCGGAACCTTCCCGTTTACCCCGATTTGAAGTCTGTCGAACACTTCCGGCAGCACGGCTGTCACCGTCGGCACGATCTCTCGCACATCTGTCCGTTTCATCTCCGTCGCTGTCCGACCTGAAACTCAAATTTATCCTAGCACTGTGATGATCCGAATGAAAGCCGGCTTTCGCGACGTCGCCGCTCTTCGCATTTCTTCGGCAGTCGCCCATAGATTCAGCGTTACCCTGATCTCCGGAGGCAGAAGAAGATGTTTCTCGAGAAGCCGTACTGCCGACTTCTTCGATCTCGTGAACAGCCGCATCTTGCTCGTTGCATTTATCATCTCGGCGGAGTTCTGACTCGTCCGACGTCGCCGTGGCGATGCAGCTGTCGAACCTGAAGGTGGCGATGAATTCTCCGAGTATCTGGTAAGCCATTAGTCTCACCTGCATTGAAAATATGAAAAAATAATAATAATAAGCAAATGATAATTTAAATCTCAAGAGAGAACAAATTTTGAAGCATTTTATAACAGAAGATGCTGTGAACATTACTTCAGCAGAATGAATAAACACAAATTCTTCTTAATAACAACAATTTAATGTAGAACTAAACAGCATCCGACTGCCATAAATAGCAGTAACCCCCCCCCCCCCGTGATTAGAATGAACATAACAGTTACTACCAACCCATCTCGATTGATCAGCCAGCAGCTTGAGGTACAAGTCCGTCATGTGACCGGATCGACACGACTCGCTCAGGGTAATGGCCACCCCGGGAAACGACATCACGCAGGCCTTCCTGACCCCCCAGACGTTGTCCTCGCAAAGACTGGAAAACTTTTCCAGCTAAATTAATCGGAAATTCAAATATTTTTCACTCGAATGATACAGTCTCAAACAGACGTTGAAAGTCATGATAGATATAATGGTGGTTAATGTCCTGAATGAGATAATGTAATGATGTATTATGGAACAGAGTACATGATGTAGGTGGGTTCAACTGCAACAACATTAAGAACTATGAATGCTAAAAATATTAAAAAATAGTTTGCAGTTGAGAGAATTTAAATGAAAACAAAAATAAAAAAATTATTATTTTAAAAAAACACAAATCGACAAACCAGCAAAGATTCCGAGACTTCGGCACCTACGAGTTTGCACACGTCCGCATAACACGAAGCACATGCCTGATAACAAAAGTTCAATTAATAATAAATCGACCTATGTACTAAAAATAAAAATTTATACCCCTCCTTATCAAAATTTAATCAACTGATATACTACAAATAAAAATATATACTCATTATCAAAATTCAATCAATAATCAACTGATATACTATGAATAAAAATATATACCCTATAAAAATTTAATCAATTATGATAAACAACTGTTGTTAATCATATCGTAAAAGCGAAAGTTTGTTAATAATAATTACGTTGTCTATTTTGACTGGTCAGATGTTCAAGCTGTTTACATCGCATGTTAATGTTACACTTAGAGTGTACAAGTGTACAACACTGTACATAATTAACAAGCTTAAACACATTCAAATTTAAAAAAAATTAACTAATTAATCAACTTCAAAAAATGCATTATGGAAGTAAGTAAGTAGAAGACTGCAACAAAAATCAATAGAAAAATTGACAATTTTGTTTCATTTCTATAGATATCATTAGTGCAAGTCTTTATTAAAATCTTTCTGGCTCTTAGAGAGTCAGTACGTGAACCATAGATAACATAATTAAATTATATAAACAAACTTAGTTTTATGATAATTAAAAATACGCATTTATTTATGAGCCACAAGAAGCTCAGTTCAGACGTACTTCAATAATTAATGAGAGAAATATCGTTATCAGTACACTTGTCACATGCAAAATATCGATAAAAAAAAGTCCTATTGTTTGAACACTAATCAAGATCTTTAAAAAACCAAGTGCTCGTATCATTAGCGTAAACAAACAAGAAATTTGAATTTATTATAAATCAAAACTATCATACTTTGAAAAAAAAACAATTTAATTAATTGCAATTTGATGTGAAAAAATAACTGAATTAATTGCTATTTGATGCAAAAAAACACTTGAATTAATTGCTATTTGATGCGAAACACTTTTTTTAATAAAACTTTTAAAAAAATAAATTTATTTAAAACGAAACGATCACCCTTCTGACGTGGAACGACGGGTCCGAAGAGAGCTGGAGAAAGAGCGGAAGGACCGTCGCCGCGACGACCGAATGACTCATGTACGGAGTGAGGCCGATGAAGAACTGGAAAGCAGCCAATCAGTAACTAACTTAACAGTTCTAAACATTCTCTATCAAACGAATCAATCAATTTTTCCGAACAAATCAATTACTTTTTCCGAACAAATCAAAGCAATGTGCACGGTTTAAACAAGCGTTCGTTTTATTGAAGAAAAAAAACTAAACTACACAGGAAAAACAATATCATACAATGAACGCAGTTAGTTACGATTAGATAAGTTATAAAAAAGCAAGACGACTAACAAAGACTCCGTCAGCTCTCTGCTCGTCATCGTTGTCAATCGACGTCGACTCCAATACGACGGCAACCAGCGTCTTTTCGACCAGACCTTTATACCGGTCGCAAAAAAAAAACAAAATTAATCCCGCATTAAGACGCTTATAAACAACGGAAAAGGTTGAATTGAAATAGAAAATACTGCACTGTGCGGTATGGAGTTGATGCCGAGCAGGTTGAATACGGAATCGTAGCAGGCTCTTCTGACCTGGAAAAATAATTTTGGTGAGTTGGTGCTGCGTACCGTCAAAGTGCGTATGCGTAGACAGTTGGTCTACCTACCCGATCTACTTATAATATAGATGACTGATAAAAATGCTGCAAAATTTTATTGAGCATTAATTACAAAATTTTATATCTGAAGACATGCTTAGCTCACGTTATAGTTTAGGTAAATATATATTCTTTTGCATTCAATTTTAATTTTAAATGTTTTCTTGCCAAAAATACACAAAGAATGATGAGCATTCACCTGGGAGTTGCAATCTGTTAAAGATTTGTAGATGACATCGTAAAGGTCAGAGGTTATGTACCGACCCAGCTTCGAATGATTCGAAAAATACGACCCGATTTCGAAAAGCTTCTCCGCGAGGAGAGCTCTAACGGAAATGGCTGGAAATAAAAATAACATCGTCATAACAACTCAAAACCTTTGTGTATGCAGTTAAGGTATAAACATAAAACAATGCTAAAAAATGCACAATCAATTGAGATATCTGAAGTCCAATGATAACAGCTCTAGCAATATATTTTTAAAAATAATGTAAGCTATTAAAGTTTTTTAAGTCATTAATCCTTTCAAATGTGATTATTATGTATTTCAAAGTTTTTTCTCCTGTAGATTTATGGTAAATCAAGCCATTGGTCAAATGAAAATAACATTAATTATAATAATCGATGATAATATTTATTAAATGACAGACGAATTAATAAATTCAGAATTAATATTGACAACAAATAAACAACAACCTTGATCTTTTTGTAAAGTGTCAATAACAACAAAAAGTTTCTTGATGTCATGTTTGCAAAGTACTGAAAGATTTCCAACAATGAAATTTATGGCCATATGTCTGCAAAAAATATATAATACAATAAACCTTCAGTTAAATATTTATTAATTCTTTTATAAATATTATCAACAAGCAAAATAGTAAAAATAATAAAACTGGCTTCAACAAAAGTTAATCTGGCATATTTTTTAAGCTCTTAAATATAAATACTCTTAATAACATTCACATACTTCAAATTTTGCATCATTAACAACAAGACAGTCTAAAGCATTGAAAAAAACTCCTTTATTAAAGAAGAAAATATCTAATTTCAATATGCAACAGGAACAACATCAACATTCCCTACCTAAAAGTTTATGTTTGTTTGAAAACAGCTGGTACAGACTGTAATATAAACTATTTGAAAAACGCAATATTTACCAACATTGCACACAGTTTTATTTAGAAAATAAATGTTAGTTAGCAACAATCCACACACCTCTGGTGAACCTGGGCATGTGTGGCATGCACCACAAGTTGGTCAATTTCACTTAGTTTCCTCTCTTCTGCTGCTGTCTCGAATAGTCCATCGTTTTTTGACGACATGATGCAGCTGCTTAGCTAAACAGCTAATCCTTTTTAAACCATTGTTATCCTCTATCCTGGCAGTCGTTACCGTTACTGTCGTGTTATTGTTACTGGAAAAGAAAACTACAATAACAATTTTGTGACATGCGCACCGCACAACACATACAATGCAAATACATCACAAACAAACCGCACCACTATCGTCGCAACAATAGAGACTAAATTAAAATTATATAAGAGCCTGGCGGAGATTTTCTAAAATCAAGACTTCAAGGCTCAAGGCTTACCAAGAGTCAAATACCCACCCACCTACCTACGTAGACTGATTTTTTCGTCGTCTATACGGGTTATAATAATTATTATACCAAAGATGAATAAGCTATTTATTACCCATAAAAAAAGTGTTTTAGATCATTAACTGCCACGCATAGTGCGTTTTTTGTATTCTGCTATTCTGCTATTTCATTTTATGTAACATATGTCAAATATCTAAAAATACAATGCATCTATAACTATTATTATTGTGTAATTAAATTAAAACTATTAAAATAGATGAACAAAAATAAAAGTAATTGTTTATAAATAGTATTCCAAGTTTTCTTTCGCGATCTTTCCTGTTTCGTTCATTACATGTTATTTGTCTGTGATTTGAAAATACGAAGTAAGGAATTTTAAAGCACGGGTTCTTCAAACAGTAGAAGTTTTTAAATTTTCTATTACGTTAGGAAAATGCCACTTTACACAGGTGCTTAACTTTTTTACTTTTCTTAAAAATTTGTTCTCATCATAATGACTTGCAATATCGTTCTATAATTAGTATAATTTAAATACTATTTATATTTATTAAATCCGTTCTTGCTTCTTTTATGAGTGCCACAAAATTATCTTGCATTACTTATTTTATCTATTTTGTTTCAGTAGGGTTTATTTGAAGGAGTGTGAGGCTAGAAGCTTAAAAGACGTCGCTGAAGTTAGCAACAGTAGCTAACTTAACTTTCCCTGCATTATATAGGGAAATTTCAAAGTCGATGCATTTTATTTTTTTAATGTATTTTAATAGGAAATTAAAAAACAAAATGATCTGTACTATTTTCAACTAAATGCATCAATTATTAACGGAGTTATATGGTAAAAACTATTGCGATTAAATCGGTTGCGGACTTTATTTACAATAGGATACTCAAAATCCGTTGCTAACTCTTCACGCATTTTATATAGAAAATTCAAAGTTGATGCATTTTAATAAAATTTACATATTAAAAACTAAATCTGTCCAAGCCTAATCAAGATATCATAAGCATAATTTCTGTAGATGCATGAAGAGTTAGCAACGGATTTTATCGAACAGTTTTTACTGAATTACTCTGTTAATTTTTTCGATAATTTGATGAAACTTGGACAGATTGATTTGTTTTTGAAATATCTATTAAAATATGTAAATTTTATCAAAATGCATCAACTTTGAATTTTCTATATAAAATGCGTAAAGAGTTAGCAACGGATTTTGAGTAGCCTATTGTAAATAAAGACCGCGACCGATTTAATAGCAATAGTTATTACCATATAACTCCGTTAATAATTGATGCATTTAGTTGAAAATAGTACAGATCATTTTGTTTTTTAATTTCCTATTAAAATACATTAAAAAAATAAAATGCATCGACTTTGAAATTTTCCTATATAATGCAGGCAAAGTTAGCTACTGTTGCTAACTTCAGCGACGTGCTTAAAAGTCGGCTAAATTGACACTAATATTTCTGTCAAGTTTCTATAATCAATTGAAATTGACTCTAAACTTATATTTTAAACTTCAAAACTTGAAGTTATTAAATGAAGCTGTTAAGACTGGCTGCTAGATTTTAGATTAATCGTCAAAATTAAAATGGAATTTGGTGTTTAGTAGTGTAATAAAATATTTTTACATTTTTTCTATATGAAGCTGCTTATTTAATTAATTATATTAGTTGGTGCTATTGACAGTGGACACCGAACACAGTACACCCACTGTAAGTAGCATAAGTATTTATTGATAATGCAATGTCAATAATTGTTGAAAATTGCTTCTGCGACCGAATTTTCCCGCCCAAAAGTTAGCCAGTTTCATAACATTACTTCTTCAGCTGAATATGCTGAAAATACTAGCAGTATAATCTTGTTACGAACTCTCTTCCAGTTCCCTATGCCATCTCAAAAGAAGGATACAGGGGCATAGGCAAATTAATTATTGCGAATTATTTTACTTTTCAGTAGAAACATATTTTAGCATAGTTTTTAAGATACAGTAAAAATCTTGAAGAATGGAAACCCTCAGGAAAGAACTTAAGTGTTCGCTTCTTCCGGGACAGACCACTATAGGCCAGATACAGATTTAAAAAATAACTTTCCAAGCTAGTGTCCGTTGCTCTTAGCAGCTGCTTTAGAGAACTTTTACTGTATTTCTAATGTCAGTTGTTTGATGGAATTTTTATAGCACTGTTAATAGCAATTTGTGTTATTGACAGTGCCTGCATATTTGAAATAAATAATAAAGTTTAATTGAAAGTGAGGTCTTTCTTTGATTGTGTAAAAGTTTTCATAAAATATGCTCTGTTCTCTGGTATTTCAATACTGTTTTTTTTTTCACTGTTCGGCAGTTAATGTCAAATGGGGAAAAGAGAAGTTTGACAAAATAGAATGCAACACTGATGAGCCTCCTCTTGTTTTCAAGGCTACTCTTTTCTCTCTCTCCGGAGTTCTTCCAGAGCGGCAAAAAGTTATGATCAAGGGCACCGTTCTGAAGGTTCGAATTTTTTTTTATTACTACTAACTGTAACTTTGTTAATATACTGTAGGTGAAAAGTCTTGAACTTGCTTTGTAAAGTTATATTTGCTGATTGAGACCTGAGTTGAGTAATACAAGATGTTAAGTAATACCCAATATTATATAATACCAGACCTTGAGTTATGCTAAACATTATGTAATACAAAACATGCATATTACAAAACATTAAATGATATATGGCATTGATTAATAAAAGACATCGAATTATATAACACATTTATAATAGTACAAGACATTGAATGATGTATGACATATGATTGTACAAGTGATTGAATGATATAAGACATTGAATTATAGAACATAGATTACTTTTCATTATTATCATAAATGTTTTTTGTTAACATATAGAAGGTCTTATCCAACCATCCATGTTATTGATTGATTTGTAGTATTAAAATTGATAGTTGGATTTGAGAAATGATTTTTTTTTATTTATTTTACCAGGACGACACGTGGGGAGTTATAAAGATCGCTGATGTGAGTTGTCGTAAGAATTTCATTAGTGCTTTCAAACCGAAAATTGTATTAAGATGTCATTCGATACATACTTTTTCGTTTTTTTTCGTCCATTCTTGTTTATTTTTAACAATTTATTTCATTAAATAAATAAATAAAATCTTGTTTTTTGTTCCTGATAGAATGCCAACCTCCTTATGATGGGATCAGCCGAGCAACTGCCAGACGTTCCAGTCAAGAAGACTTTATTCGTTGAGGATTTGACTGAAAACCAGCTTGCTCATGTGGTAGGTCAAACCTGCATGAATGAGTATTTTGCTGGATGTATTCCATCTGTAATAATTGTATGGGGGCAGATGGTTCTTATTTATTTGAAGGTGGAGATAGTTCTTATTTAATGTCTGTATGGAATTCTTAGTTGTTACAAACTCTTTGTCAACAATACTTTTCACGTTTAATTTGGATTTGGTAAAGTATGTTGTAAGAATTATTTATGTTTCTTTTATATTTCTTTACCTGTAATTTACTTTCCAATTAATTTAAAGTTTATTATAAGATTTGATAAGCTAAATGAGATTCATTAAATGATGTGCTTTGTATTTATATTTAAACAAGCTCGATAGACCATCTGGCCTGACAAACCTGGGAAACACTTGCTACATGAATGCCACAGTTCAATGCTTGAAATCAGTGCCTGAGCTGAAAGAAGCTCTCAAAAAGTAATTTGATTAAAATCTCGTGTTTTTAAAGTTACGTATTTCAACGTTTTCTGTTGAGGTCGTTCAAGTCAAACTTTATAGAGGAATTAACTGATTTAAATCTTCGTTTTGATACGTGGCTTGCACGATTTGAGTGATATAATTTATTAAAAAAATACAATCTATTGTACTTTCATCCCTAAATAAAGGTTTTTGCTTGACTATCGTGTGTTAGGTTATTGTTTACATTAGAGAGTGACACGGTAATACCGACTGCGGTAACGGGAACAAATTTCAATAATTTCACCATTACCGCACGGTAACGGGGAAAAATGGGGGAAAATTTGCGGTAATGGGGAAAATGTTGACGGTAATTCCGCGGGAATGGTAATGAAGTTTTAAACTAATTTTTAAAAATTCAAAAAAAAAATTTTTTTGTACTTTGTGTTATCGTCTTTGTACTTTGTTTAGCTAATTCTACCGGACTATCTCTCTTTTTGTATTTCATTTCGGTTGAATGTCCTGGTCTTGAATCGGTTTAATTTCAATAGTACATTTTCGATAGTAGTTTTAAATAACATGGAAATGGGAAAATGCGACATCGAAAAATTAATTTCAATTAAAAGTGAACGCTTGCGATTCGACAAATGTCAAGGCACTCATGGATTGAAGAACTAATATTTTTTACTTTCTTATTTCATTTAAAACATAACTATCGTTTTGCAAATTTTTTTAATAATTAACTTCAAAATAAACTTGCATAAAAATTTAAAATGTGGGGACAATGAGGGTTTGGGAATGATAGCTGCGGGGATGGGGACAGATATTGAGGGGATGGGAAGAGAGTTTTCTTTGCGGGGTGGGGAAGAAATGTTGTCCCCGTGTCACTCTCTAGTTTACATCTTAACATTTTTATTCATAGGAATTTAAGAGCATTTATTACTGTTTCAAGAGTAGTTTTAATTACTTAAAAAAAAAAAAATATTCAAACCCATCAAGTTACCAGGTAGTACCTTCGGTGACCGGGAGGGACTTGGATGCCGGTGATTCGATCACTTCAGCGATGAAAGAACTGTTCAAAATTATGGAACGTTCATCCACCAGCATTCCGCCCATTTTCCTGCTCAACATTCTCCACATGTGCTACCCGCAATTTGCAGAGAAGAATGATCATGGACAGTTCCAGCAGCAGGTGAGGAGATGGTTCTTATTTGTTTGGAGGAAGGGGAGGAGATGGTTCTTATTTATTTAAAAGAAAGATAAATTTAAGAGATGTTATATATATATATATATGTATATATCTGCTCGTTTGAATCAGGATGCTAACGAATGCTGGGTTGAAATCGTAAGATGCTTGCAGAAAAGACTGCCTCCTATAGAATCTTCTTCTGTGAGTAATTTTTTTTTCCCTCTCGAATTAAAGTTTCGTCGGGATTATTCAGTTAATTTTAAATGCTGTCGTGCTGAACAATCTCACGCTGTAAATTCCCGTTCGATTCAAACAGTCGCAGGTCGTTCCGACTGCTTCGGCCAGCAGCAGTGGAAAGTTCATAGATCAGTATTTCGGTGGAGAGCTTCAAACAGTGTATGATAATTTTATTTATTTTTATTTCATTTCGTGGTTCATTTTGTGTCGGTTCGGATTGTCTTGTTTGTTTTATCGCTTCAATTGACTGGTTTTGTATTTATTTTTTTACAAATTTTGATTTGATTAGTAATTATTATTATTATTATTATTGTTGTTATTTATGATTTCATTTGTTGTAGAATGAAATGCATGGAGTCAACTGAGGAGCCAGAATCTGTATCGTCTGAGACTTTCTACCAACTCAGTTGTTTTATTGAAAAAGGTTGGTTCATTTATTACTTTTTTGGATTCATTTATTTATTTAATAATAGATCATAATTTTGAAATATTTATTATATATTTTAAAGTTACTTTAAAAAGGTTGTTATATTTCACATTTTTATTCTTTTTTTCTGCTCATTTCAGAGGTCAAATATATGCAGAGTGGTCTGAAATTTGTGAGTTCATTTTTTTAACCTAATTCAATTTATGTTTTATTTAATTAACAATTTATCAACTCGCATATTTTCTGCTGGCACCAACCTCCAATCTGCAGTGCGTCTGTTATTTCCAACTCTTTATTATTATTATTATTACTGTTACTATTCTTACAGGGCCTCGAAGGTGAAATAGTTAAAAACTCTCCAAATCTGGAAAGAAATGCAAAGTATCAGAAAACGGTCAGTAAATTCAACGTTTCAAATTTATTTTATTGACACGAGGAAGCATTGATTGATTGATTGTCATCTTCTCTGTAGTTCATATGTATAAAATGGATTAACAGGTTTGCCAGTTGGCATTATTAAGCAAGCCATTCTATATATTTCTAAATTGATTCAATTGTGTTGTTTCTATGTAGTATTTAATTGAAGTTGATGTTTACTGTATACATTTGTCTATTATTTTGGTATCTTTTACTTTTGAATGTATTTGTCATCAACACTGAAATAATTTCTTAATTGTTTGTTTTTTTTAGAGCAAAATTTCCAGATTGCCTGCTTACCTAACCATTCAGATGGTTAGGTTTTTCTACAAAGGAAAGGAAGCCGTCAATGCTAAGATCTTAAAAGTATGTTTTAAGCGTTTAGTTATTTAGTTTAATGGATATTGAAATTTAATTTCAGTTATCGTAGAATGAAAAAATAATTTTATAATGTTTTAATATATCCAATTAGAAATAAAAATGTCATTTGAATTCAAGGACATCAAATATCCGTTGACCCTCGATGTGTTTGACCTTTGCACTCCTGAACTGCAGAAGAAATTGGCTCCAGTGAGGGAGCAATTCAAGAAGGAGGAAGACAAGGCTGTTGAGAGAAGAAATGTCGTCAGTTACATTAGATTTCTTCTCTCTTTTCATTTGCTTAATTTTTTAAGTTTATAATTACATTTCATTTGAGTGTTGATCTCTTGGATTTGTTGAGTTTGTTCACATTCAAGAGTGACATCTAGAACGGAAATTTGTCCATCTTCAGCCCGTTATTTCAGGGTTATTTCTGTATCTGTCCAGTCTTGCTGTTCCCTCGAAACAAATGGATTATTTGCAGTATTTTCCAATGTGTCATTCTCTGATTATAATACAGTGTCTAGTGTGGGTGTCTAGTTTTTATCTAAGTTTTGCATTTCAGGAATAATCACGGAGAGGTCAGTACGCATTCTGAGTACATTTGTACAACTGCGCTTTTGAATTCCAGTGTGTTTTGAATGCAAAATGTTTTCTACTTATTGATTGGTTTCTACCCATTTGTTGGTTTTTCATTTGATATGTTTAATGCAATTTATAAATTTATTTCCAAACAGCAGGCAAGTATGGCCAAGTCTGACGAAGTTGCCGAAGTGAAATTTGAAAAGAAGCCGTTTTCATTTGAAGATGGTTTGTAGAATATTTATATTTTTTGTTAAGTCCTTATTAAGTTTGATTTGCTGAATATTTATATTTTTGTTAAGTCCTAATTAAGTTTGATTTACTTTAACAAATTGCTGTCAGTTCAACAACTTCTGATTTGTGGGGTTCTTTTCATTTATAAATTTTTATTTTTGAGCTTGAATAAATTAGGAGATGTGTTAATTCATTAAAAAGTTATTCCATAAATGTGTCATATATTTTTTGAATATAAGTTGCTTTTATTTGAAAGTTTTGTAAAATCAAAATCTGTTTTTAAAAGTTCATTCATTCGTAAGCTGCATTCAAACGTATGCCATTATGGTTTCATTTTATGGTGGTCAGATTTTGCAGGCCTATGACGCCAATAAAAGGCTAAAATCTTTTTTACGCTAAGAATTTTCAACAATTTGTTTCAATTGACATATGAGTTTGTTTATTCAGTTATCAATACATACATTCAAAATCACAAAAAAGACAGAACAAAAAAAAACAATAAGAATTAAATAGTCATTATAATAGCATGTATGATTGATGAAGAGGTGCTGCATCAGGCCCCTCTGTGTTGACGTATATGTGTACAAATATGTACATATGTGTACAAATATATTTTGTTAATTGTACAACTATGTTAGCTGCACTGCACTCCACATTTATTACACAATATGTTCTTTTTTGGTTAAAATAACGTGATCCATCAGTTGTGAAAGCACAGTTTCTTGAATAGTTTCTGTAATATTTTACGCCAATTATTCTATAATCTTACTATTTCTTTACAGACCCCGGTTCTAACAACAGCGGCTATTACGAGTTACAAGCCGTTCTAACCCACAAGGGAAGGTCAAGTTCAAGTGGTCATTACGTCGCCTGGGTGAAAAATAAAAAAGGTAATTTTATGTTTTGTCTGTTTAATTGTAATTCAAGCTATTTACTAATTAATTAATTAGTAATTCATTTGTTTAACATCTATTAATTATTAATTATAGTGGTTTATAAGACTTTTTGTCTATATCTGCTTACTCGTCTTTTTCCCATGCATAATTAATTAGTATTCTGTTTTGTTTACATGTTATTCAATCTATGCATAATTAATTACTATTGTGTTGGTTTACATTTTTATGAATCCATGCTTACTTAGTATTTCGTTTGTTTAAATATCCTTCAATTCATTAACGATTAGTTATTATTTTTTTGTTGACCAGGAGAATGGCTTATGTTTGATGACGAGAATGTTACTCCTGTAACATCTGAAGATATTCTCAAGCTGTCAGGTGGAGGTATGTTGTATTGTGTAATGTTTACATGTTGTACTGTGTAATGTTTACATGTTGTATTGTGTAATGTTTACACATTTGTTTATGTTTGTATGTGTTTGTAGGTGAGTAAGTACATGTAGTTATTCCATTGGGGGCTGGTTTTTTGTTTGATTAAATATAAAAAAACAGACTTTAAACAGAAAATTGAAATTTATATGAAACATCATTCTGACATAAGTAAATTATAAACATCAGGAATTTATCATTGGATAATGATTATTGGCTGATTACATCTATCAATGTTACTTTACATATTACTATTGTGTCATCGGTTTCTTCACCTGTGTTTATCTTACATAGGTGACTGGCATTGTGCTTATGTTCTTCTCTACGGTCCGAGAGTCCTTGAAGTTTCTCCCGAACTTCCAGCTACGACAGCCGTCGAGAAATCAGATGGAGTTGTTCCAATGGACGAATCGTAACGTTGACTGGGGCCAATGTCTTGTTGCTTAAATGCTAAATAATTTTCGTCTCGTTTATTATTATTGCTGCTATTAATTATAGTTTGTCTTTTTTAATGTAATGTAATGTTTTACGATAATGTCCAGTAAAATAAAAATTGTTTAATAAAGTTATAACTAAATTGGGTTTGGCATTGGATTTTATGAAGCGTGTTGAAATTCAGAAAATTTGTGAGTTTGGTGTGCTATGTTACATGCTTTTATTAACTTGCACTTTCACTTGTCTGGATGTCTGAGGATGTTTAAAACCCCGGAGATCATTATAAAATTAACCCCTTAAGACCGATTGTGCGGTAACGTAAAATATTTTTTTAAAATATATGCTTAGCGGTGTGCTGAGGTATCTAAGAATAAAGAAAATAGCAGAATTTTTTTTATACATTTATCACCGGTGACCCAATGGGCCTTAAGGGTAATATAAGTTGCTGGTGATTCATACTGAAATAACGCATGCTGTTGGCTGTTGGATCATGCCAAATTCAAATGCAGTTTATTAAAAAAAATTAATCAGAAAACACTAGATCAATTATAATTTCAAAAGATATAATATTTCACTATGAAAATAATTAAAGCAAAATCTGTTTTGGTTAGGCAAAAGTAATCACAGCTGGAACGATAAAATTCTGTTAAATCTGTATAGTGGTCCTGAAGATGTCAAATTTGAATCAAGAAGCAGTAAAATTTTAGAATTTGAGATAAACAAATTTACCAATAAAAACAGGATGATGTCTATAAAGTTAATAATAAAACTTAAAAGCATTAAAGTTGTCCATCACAACTGGATCGGATCAAAGAAAATCATCAAACAGAATCCATACCGGGCGTGGATCTTTTTGCTTGTTATAGTTATATTAATCATAAGTCATGTTAATTATAAGTTATCCATAAATCGAATTTTAAATTGCTTTGGGACGATAGTCATAAAATTAATAACAGAAATGTCGAATTTCGCAAGTCAAAAGTTCAATCAACTAAATAGAGCTTTGTTCTTTTATTTATTTGTATCCTATCATTTTGGGCAACTGAAAAAACGCTTCTGTGGCCGAATATAATTTGGTCTAACTTAATTCTAAAGTTTTCATTCTGATCTTCGGTACAAGCTTCCGCGCAGATCTTGCGCATGTGTAGATCCCATGTAGCCTACCACAAATGTATGTACCTAGACATTCCGTCGAGAGGATGGAGGCCCCGGGCAACTTACATTTGTGGGCCTCTAGAACCCTGACAACCTAATAGCTATTATTAATATTACTAGAGATATCCCGTCAAAAATGACGGTTTTTCAAATTTCATTATTTATTATTTTACGATTGCAGCGCCACCTATTTTTATCTTTAGGGCTGACAGTGTACAATCAATCAATCAATCAATCAATCAATCAATCAATTAATCAATGTATGTATGTATGTATGTATGTATGTATGTATGTATGTATGTATGTATGCATGTATGTATGTATGGATGTATGTATGTATGTATGTATGTATGTATGTATGTATGTATGTATGTATGTATGTATGTATGTATGTATGTATGTATGTAGTGAATATTATACAGTCATTTTTGATTCCTTATTCACTATAATAAAGTTATGTTATGTTATGTTATGTCATAACCTAAATTACTTTCATCAAATATCAAATAATCATTTCGTATTTATATAGCGCAATTTTCGCGGTGTCCAATAGCGCTCGGTCATGAACTTATTAAACAGATGTGTTTTAAGTCCACGACGGAAAACTGTGAGAGAAGTAGAGTTAGTAAGAGAAGAAGGAAGAGAGTTCCAGAGACAGGGACCAGAGTAGGAGAAAGAACGTTTAGCAAAATAATGCTTAATAGTGAAGACGCGAAAGTGACTAAGAGAAGAAGAACGAAGACCAGACTTAGGAGGGATATGTATTAAATTAGTTAAGTAGAGAGGAGAAAAACAATTTTTTATTTTATACATTATTAAACAGATTTAAGAAATCACGCTATATCTGAGAGGAAGCCAATGGAGAAGAACAAGAGATGGAGAAATGTGAGAGAAGTAGGAGGTGCGAGAAACTAAGCGCGCAGCCGAGTTGAAGGCTTTAGAGGGAGGATAAAGAGTAGTGTCAGGAAGACCATAGTATAGTGAATTGCAGTAATCAATTCAAGACAGAACAAGAGAAGAGACTAGAAGTTGTAGAGAAGGGTCATCCAGAAGTGGACGAAGCTGCTTAATGCGGCGAAGATGAAAGTAGCAAGATTTAGTAACAGATGTAATTTGAGGAATTAGAGACAAGTTTGAAGTTTGAGTCAAAGAGAAAACCTAAGCTACGAATCAAAGGAGAAGGAGAAATGGAAAGAGAAGATACAATTGCGAAATAACTTTTAATATTAAATAAATTATTATTACAAAATAATTACCTTACTTAAATTATATAAAAAAAATTATTTATATAATTGTTTATTAATGTTATAAATTAATTTACCATAGATAGCAGATCGTCACACAAAACGTCTTACACAGACATGGGCTATTATATACATATAGTTTCTTATGTATGTATGTATTATTATGAATTATTACCCACTAGTAGAAATGTTCTTTTAAAGCCCTTTTCATCCATTTGAAATGACGAGATTCCGCCGGGTTTTGTCCGAGGGATGCGCGCTAGACCTGCACGGGATTCTCAGATAAATAAGGCACGGGATCAAGACGGGATAACGCAAATAAAAATTACTATATAACCATTCATGTTAATCGTTGATTTGTAAGATTAAAATTGAAATTTGAATCTAAGATTAAGAAAGTTTTTTTTTTAAATTCACCAGTACGATACGTTTCTTTCTGTGACATCTCAACGCAGACGCAAAGAAGATTTGTGAATGGTGGCCAAAGCGGGGCCGTCATTGTGGGGTGTTGACCGCACTAGGTGACACACCAACCCTACTGGACCGATAAAAGCTTTAAAATTGTTTCCCTCCCTCGGGAGGATACAGATCTGAATTCTTCCGAAGAGTTTTTAACGCACAACTTATTGTTGTCTATACGTCTGGAAGTTTACGCTACATTAAAATAAAATCGTCAAGTTAATATGCAAAAAAAGCTTTTTTTGTATACTCAGAGATATTAATAGAGAAAGAAAAGCAATTGAAAAACCCTGGGAAATAGAATCAACTAGCTGATCAATGCCAATACTTTAAAAAACTTTAAAAAAGTATAATAATGTAATTTATCTTATCATCTTTACGCTGTCGTTGACATGGTTTATTTATTGCAACTTTTGTTGAATTTTTTTTCAACGTATTTCGTAAAAATCTAAAAATAGTTAATGGGGCTACAGCCCTACAACTAATTTCTGAATGGAACCCGTTTCGACTGAAAAAAAGACTCGAAACTGTCTGAGAAGGCTTGTTTATTATTTTTTGTTTACAAAAGAGATCGAGTAAACTTTTGAAGAAAAAAAAATTGAGTCACAAGGAAGAAAAAACGTCTCAAAAAGGTGATGTTTTGACTTTGAAATGATTAAAGTGATCGGCCAAATAAGGAACGACGTCGCAGTTCAGATCTCTTTCCTCTTTAACAACGGAGGAGCGAGACATCTCTACAATTTTCGAATCTTCCGATGACTTGTCGTAGCGCGGCGGTAAGTTGAGTTCCCGCTCTTTGTTGAAGACGACGGGGTCGTCGTGGTCTACGTGGTTCTCCTCGAGGTGGCTGTTACAGGGAAGGTAGTGTTTGTTGGGGCCCGATCCCTCTCCGCAGAAAAAACTGCCACCGTCCTTGTAGAGGGAGGATAGAGAACACTCGTGACATCCTACGGCGCTTTGAACGTAATAATCAGGGGATGTAAGGACCGGTGTGTGTGGTTCGTTTGTAGTTCTTTTTCTATGTCTCAGTTGACGAGGTGATCTAGAAAACAATATTATAATATAATGTTGTAATTAATATTATTATAATGTCATTAATTAAGCTTAATATTACTATTATTACTGTAATGGTTTATTAAAGTTTTTTATTGATATGTACCGAATAGGTCACCAATTATTGGTGTAAACGTGCACCGGCTGAGTAGACTCAAATGTGCTAGGTGCTAGGGTCACATGAAATTATCAGACATCCGTGTACATCCGTGTACATACGTGTACATACGTGATCTGCGCCTGCTGGACCCAGCCCCGCAACTAGACGTCATGCTCTGGGGGGGCGAGCTATCTCTAAAGGGGGGCGAAATGAAAATGGCCAAAAAATCACTAAAATTATATCGGGAGTTGAAAAGACAATGTAAATATTATATGTAAAACCAAGGTGCATCAGCAACACCCATATTGTTTATTATTTTTATGACTTCATTTTGGATTTGCTGGAATAGTTTATAAAAATAAAATGACAAAAAGTGCAATAAATAAAAATAATCAATATTTATCGTAAATCTTTGCATTACAAAATTACTTTTCTGTTTTGTTTTGTAATTTAAACACAATCTTTCATTTTATATAGATACACTTCAAGCTTCTATTCTGATATTTTAGGTTTTTGAGGTTGGATAGGCTAACTAGTGGGCCCCCTGAAGTGGTTTAACATGTATGGATAAACTACTTCCGGATAGCCCCCTCTCCCGGTCATCAGCTATCAGTTTTTATACAGAAAAAATAAAAAAGTGGCTTTGAAAATATTTTGAAAAAGCAGCTCCGACTAACCCCCCGGTCATCAGTTTTTTGGAGGAAAAATTAAAGAAAGGCTTTAAAAAGTTTTAGATTTTTTTTCAAATATAAGTGGGCCGTGAGAAAACGTTGCATCCCAAAGTTTTGCTGAGATGTTTGCAGTGATGCGTTAATAAGTTAACCGCATTGGATAAAAAATACACTATATTGCAGGTGTGTTGATAGATACCCAGCATTCCCAATTTTGTGACTATTCCTGAATACGCTGCTTTAGCCAGCTATGTACCAGAATAACGGTTTACAGGCTTATAAAGTTCAAAAAGGTACTTAACTTAGAATTTTTCAGTAAGGGGGGAGGGCGAAATACACTGCCTTATCTAGCTAAACACTATATAACAGGTTTATAAAGTTAAAAAAAGTACATGTCTTAGAATTTTTCGGGGGGGGGGGCGAAATTCGCTGCCTTATCGAGCTATGAACTTGTATACAGGTTCGAAAAAATAGGTACGTATCTTAGAATTTGGGGGGGGGCAAAATCTGCTGCCTTATCCAGTTATGAACTTGTATAATGGTTAACAGGTTTGAAAAAGTAGGTACATATCATAGAATTTGGGGGGGGCAAAATCCGCTGCCTTATCCAGTTATGAACTTTTATAACAGTTTACAGGTTTATAAAGTTCGAAAAAGTAGGTACATATCTTAGAATTGGGGGGGGGGGAGAAATACGCTGTTTTATCCAGCTAATAACAGGTTTATAAAGTTCAAAAAAGTACATGTCTTAGAATTTTTCAGGAGGGGGGTGAAATCCGCTCCCTTATTATCGAGCTATGAACATGTATACAGGTTCGAAAAAATAGGTACATATCTTGAATTTGGGGGGGCGAAATCCGCTGCCTTATCCAGTTATGAACTTTTATAACGGTTTACCGGCTTATAAAGTTCAAAACATTACATGCCTTAGAATTTTTCAGGAGGGGGGCGAAATCCGCTGCCTTATCCAGTTATGAGCTTGTATAACGGTTGAAAGGTTTATAAAGTTCGAAAAAGTAAGTACATATCTTAGAATTGGGGGGGCGAAATACGCTGTTTTATCCAGCTATTTACTTGTGTAACGGTTAACAGGTTTATAAATTTCAAAAAACTACATACCTTAAAATTTTCTAGGGGGGGCGAAATATCTTATAGGGGGGGCTTTGCCCCCCCCCTCGCCCCCCCGTAGTTGCGGGCCTGGCTGGACCGTGCCTTCACTGTAGGGCCGAGCTTTCTGTGTCAAGTAAAAATGCGCCGGGCCAAAATAAGCACAATCTGGACTCAAATAAGGTGGGCCGCGAAAAATTGGCCCGCGCAGGGAAAAGGACTCTAATTCGAAGTTCTCCAGTTTCTTGAAACATGCATAATCTGGTCTGGATTTATTTTAACAGGAGCTGATCTTCGCGGTCTGCCACGCCAGGAATCGCGTGGGATGGCAGACGTTAAACATAATTCGATGTTTACATCGGTTAGTATATTTATATTATACACAGAAAGCAACATTGGTTAAAAAAAGTTTGCGAGATTATAAAACTAGGCGGCCATTCAGAACTCAGCGCATGCAAAGATTAGATTACATCTCAGCGTGTTTGAAGTGAGATCGAAGAAGACATTATTTCTGATTGGGTTTAAAAGATGCTGCCGCCCAACGTGGGGCTCGAACCCACGACCCTGAGATTAAGAGTCTCATGCTCTACCGACTGAGCTAGCCGGGCTGCCGGTGATGCGGAAGATACATAACTATGTACTTTAGCTTTTGTATTTGTCTGTTAATAAATTATCAACCAAGTGCAAATGCGAAAATGATATTTTGTAAGTTACACATTTTTTCGACCACACTTATACAAATTTCCATAACGACGATTGTCAACGCTCAAACGTGGACATCAATCCATCAAAACTTTACATCTGAAAAGTTGTATGGAATGCCTTGCCGGGGTTTTATTGGTAGATGGAACGTTAATGAGAATTTCTATCGAAAGTAAAAGACGGTTATAAATGAAAGCCTGTTTATAGCTACCCGGTTCAAAAGATCAAATTGGCAATCCGCAATTACTAAGACCGTTAGAAGTGTCTGAAAAAATTAACGAAATTTATCCTATTTATATTATATTTACATCTATCTGTCTATCTTATCTTATACTCATAAAATACTGTCGAGTCATGCTATTTAAAAATAGACGGCATATAACTTTGATGTCTGAAACTTATCACAATTGCCAGTTTCAGTCAGTTATTCCTATTTTTAGATTAGACGCGATCAGATTAAAACCAAGAGCAGTTGTGATTATGATCTCCGTGGTATTTTAACGGAGGAAATTGGATTTAAATCTTTTATGCAAACGGTTTCTAAATCGTTCAATGAATAAATATCTTTTGAATATCAACCATCAAGTTTGAAATATAATGACAGGGGATCATGGGACTATGAGACCGGTGAAGGGAGGGGTGGGAAGGCAAGCGGTGACCCAAGCGTACTGTAGCTGCAGAAGGCCACCTACCCTGCCGCGAGTTGTGCACCGTCCTTGCAATGACTTAAAAAACTATTCAATCACGTCAATCTTCAAAGAGGACCGGCGGGACATACTGGCCCTACTTGAAATTTTAAAAATTCTCAACAAATTTGAAGAGCATTTAATATGCGCCTAATAACAAATACTTAAATAATCTTTTCATTGTTGAAAATAAAATTTAATCCGTCTTAAATAATCTCTTTTGTTTAATTGTTAGAAAGGTTTTTATTCAACTAACAGTATTGTATTTTATTGTTTTTTTTTGTTTTTAATCAATGCAAGTCTTTCATTAGAGCCACCTACGGCTGTAAGTTCGCACCATACACATACGTACCTACATCAGTTGTTTATTAGGATCGGTTTCAGAGAGAAAGTTTGTCATACTAATGTTTCATGTTTCCAATCCACTTACGAGACTGGCCATGGGCGTAGGAGACGGGTCATGGGCGTAGGAGACGGGTCATGGGCGTAGGAGACGGGTCATGGGCGTAGGAGACGGGGGCAGGAGGGAAAAGAGTACTTCCGACTACCCTCCTCCCCGGTCATCAGGTTTTTTGGGAAGAAAATGAAAAGAAGGATTTTGTGAAAATTGGATTTCTATTTTTTCGGGCAGACACCAGCCTTGCCTCCCCCCACCGCATAAACTTCCCTTACGCTTATGAGACTGGCACTAGTCTTTAACAAAAATGACTAATTTAAAATTTCAAGATTAAATGTCAATTTCATAGTGATTTACAATTACACTCGTATTTAAATTTACTCCAATATTTGGTTCAATAAATAGAACAGGAACCAACTTTCGCTTGAAGAAGAAAAGAAT
>OZ022243.1:4494954-4505937 GCA_963978895.1 Erpobdella octoculata | reverse complement strand
GGTCGCGTGATCACGATTCGCGTCTCTAATTTGGATGATTTATTAGGCTTTCGCCGATTTTGAATGCTCGCGTACATATTTACTTTGTAATTGCTAATTTATTTAAAACTCACGACGACTGTCAAAATTGATGGTAATAATTACTTACTCACAATTTGTAATATTTCTCGACAAATTTGCTTCTTTCTTATAAAGATAAATTTTTTTTGTTAGTTTTGATATCTGTTACTTTTCGACTGAAGCTACACGTTCCCAAGCGAGATTCGCAGTTGACAAACATTTCAACTTCCATTCCATTCCATTCCATCGCTATCGATTATCAAATATCGATCGGTGGAGAAAGAAACTGCCGAACGCATGCCGAGCAGACGCTTCCGTCTTGTTTACTTTCAAACTTTCAGGGATGTGCTGTAACTTTATTATTTTTGTCGAAGTTATAATAATAATAATAATAATAATAATAATAATAATAATAATAATAATAATAATAATAATAATAATAATAATAATAAAAATATAATAATAATAATAATAATAATAATAATAATAATAATAATAATAATAATAATAATAATAATAATAATAATAATAATAATAATAATAATAATAATAATAATAATAATAATAATAATAATAATAATAATAATAATAATAATAATAATAATAATAATAATAATAATAATAATAATAATAATAATAATAATAATAATAATAATAATAATAATAATAATAATAAAAATAATAATAATAATAATAATAATATTTTTCATGTTGCAATAACATGAATTTTGATTAGAAACAATAATTACGGTTTGGTAATGTTCTCATCAGAAGCAATATAATGAATTGTTGTATTTTATAATTGGTAATAAAGAAAAATCGATCCATCCAATGAGTGAATCTGAAATTTGAAAATAAACTTAATTCTAAAGAAATCTACTCTGCTTGGTTTCGAGTATATAAACCTCGGTAGAATGAAAAGCCGCTCATAAACATCTATAATTAGACATTCACAAAATGTAATTAGCATTAAATAAAAGTAAGCAAACTAATCAACACAGCAACTCTGTAGACCCGGAAATAACCTCAATTACGTCATTCCAAGCAGCAGCGGCAGCAACATCGTCATCAACAATACAACATTACCACCCACAACAAAAATACAACCCACAACAACATTACCACCCACAACAACATTGCCACCATAAACAACAACATTGCCACCATAAACAACATTACCACCAACAACAAAAATACCAAAAACAACATTACCACCCTCAACAACAACATTACCACCCTCAACAACAACAACATTACCACCCTCAACAACAACATTACCACCCTCAACAACAACAACATTACCACCCTCAACAACAACAACATTACCAGCCTCAACAACAACATTACCACCCTCAAAAACAACATTACCACCCTCAACAACAACATTACCACCCTCAACAACAACATTACCGCCCACAACAGCAACGCACGGCTAAAATAATACTTTAATTAACTCCACAATAATTAACAAAATACAAACTATAGGAGGGGAAAATTCTTCTCCAACGGCGATGAAAAATTGGCCTATTAAATGACCATCGGTGTCCGTGAGATGCGCAAGATGTGTCGCAATTAGCCGGCTCCTGTTTGTCGAGAGTCGTTGCTATTTTTTACAAATGACGTGACACTGGTGATAAATTGAACGTGTGTATGCCTGCCTGTACGCCATTTTGTACGCGCGTGCGTGTGCGTCCGTGTGTTTGTTTGTGTCCGTGTGTGTGTGTGTATGTCTGTGTGTGTGTTGATGTTGTTAATGTTTCGTTCGTGTGTTGTTTCTTGAAAATTTCATTAAGGATTTCAAATCGGAGACGACGAAGATGACGACGACGATGACATCGTCTATGAGATGACGACAACGATGATGATGATGATGATGATGATGATGATGATGATGATGATGATGATGATGGTGGTGGTGGTGGTGGTTGTGGTGATAACGATAATGATGATTATGATGATTATGGTCGTAGTTGTGATGATGACGACGATAATGATAATGATGATGATTATTATGATGATGATGATAAAGATGATGAAGATGATGATAATGACAATGATATTGATAATAATAATAAAAACAACAACAACAATGCTGATAATAATGGTGACGATAAAGTTACCAGCAATGGCGATGATGATATCGATGACGCCGCCGATTGACAAGGACGATGACGTTTATGACATCGAGGATGGACGAACCATGAATACGAATATGGCGACGCCAAAAGCGACAGCCACCATTCCAGCTACCTAAACATTCCCGTATCGAAACTGAAGCCCCGAGAAAACATTTCCAGTTTTTTTTTTAAAACTAAAAACGCAATTTTCTGGTCTTTCGAAAACAGAAGTTTCGACTTAAGCGTCTGCAAGTCTTAAATCTTTGAGGAAAAAAATATAATAAGAAAGAAGGAGAAAGAAGAAACTTAAAACTGAGAAGCTGCATTGGGCAAACTCCATTTGGCTCATTTCGACCGTCGTCGATTAGAACCAATAAAGAAGGCAAAAGTTAAAGCCATAAAGATCCGCTCCTGCCCTTCAAGGGAGGACTAAAAACAGAAGCAAGAGATATAGGACAGAAATAGGAGTCCTGAAGAGAGAGAGAAACAGAAACTGAAACTCGAGTTTAAAAAAAGGAACGGAAATTGCGTAGAAAAAAGAGAAAATGTAGAAAAAAATGAAAAAAGAGAAAAAAAGAGAAAAAAGAAAAAGAGTAGCCACAAAACATCTTTTAATCGGGTCTGTTTTCGAAATGAAACGTCCGAAGTGAATTTATGTGGACGTCGTATGAAAAGGACTCCATGTGTGAAAACGATAAAAAAAGAGGAAGCTCTTATTTTACTTATTTTTTTCTCTACGGTTTTTCTTTTTCCTTTTTTTTCTTCATTTTTCTTCCTACCTCTACTCTTCTCTTCTCTTCTTTCCGTGTGATGAAAATAATAAACACGCAGTGCAGTGGTTCAAAGGGTTCGACCACGGGGGATCGCCCTCCCACCCTTCGGCTGTCAGTGCTCGCGTAATTTACTGCCATTCATTCACTCCGAGCAGAGGGGTGGGCTGGGAGACGTATTTGCCTCAATTGAAGTCTGCCCCGTGCGTTACTCTGCCCGTGTAAATCTGAATCTCCTCGACAATGGGGCTAGATAATGGTGTTTGTCAAACTTATCGAGAGAGGAGAAACTCCTTAGAGAGAAAACGTTTTTGTCTGAGAAAAAGAAATTGCAGGTGTTTAAAACGGCCATGCGTGTGATTGGAATGTTTTTAAGGCACATAAGATGCGGGCATGTGTGGATTTTGAGTCGGTGGGGTTTGAAGCATGTAGAGATATCAATCGTATCATAACGTGTAGCTGGAAAAGTCATTACATGTAAGAATAAGCTGCTTAAAAAGGTCATTAAATGAGAAACCATTACATGCGCTTATCATTTCGTTTGAATATCATTAAATTTGCACATCATTACATGTATATATCTTTACATGTACTAACCATTACGTATACATATCATTACACGTGCATACAATTACACCTACACAACATTACATGTGTATATTATTACATTTACATGCCATTGCATGAAATATCATTACATTACACAAAAAATTATTACCAAAAAGCAATCATAGAATGTAAACATTACAGCACAGAAATAATTTCATAAAACAGCACTATATTAAAATCATTACATTGTAAAATAATTACATGAAGAATCTTTGTACATTATATGTAAAAAGTAAAAATTAGTTCACGCCTAAAGTGGTTACATGTACCTAATTACCTATCATTACGTTTCAATTAGCATTTCATGCATAAAGTACTTTTATTGGAACTATTTTTAGACTGGATAAAAAAGGAATTACATTTCACGTGAAATGTTGTTTCTGTAAAAACTAATTACGTGTAATGTAATACTTTTTCATGTAAGTCATTCAATCCCATGTAACGTGAGACCGGGCTTTTTTTAGGTACGAAAAATAGCGAAAATATCCAAGTGAAGATAAGGTCACACGAGAACAATTTCTAGAAGTTTTTTCTTCTCTCGGAAACTTTGTTTATCTCTTTCGTCGAGATTTGCCGAATTGAAAGCCGTTTAGTTTCGTGCGTTTTCAAAAGCCTGTGAGAAATGTCGTCCTAACTTGAAAACCAGTTTGAGAACAATTTATTTTTAAGAAAAACAAGCTGAAACAAAATACGATTTGAATTTCATTCCCGAATGGAATGATTATTTCAGTTGTTTGATAATTTTTACATTAAAAAAAGTCTCAGAATTTAAAGTCCCATCGTCCCATCAGAATCCCATTAATCTCGCAGTATAGTAGCAGAATTCAAATCTCCCGTTGCGATAAAGCGATTCCCACAAACGTCTACTCACCATAATAAAATGCATGTTTACAAGGGCGGTATAGACGCTCCACAGAAAAGATAAACAACCACAGATGTGGGACTGGAGTTGGTTGGCCAATACGAAATGCATGTCATTTGGAATTCCCATCTCTCTCTCATCTCGGTAACTCATTTACAAGTTATTACATTACATCCGAATTGTTGGCGATAAGTGAATGCGAGTGAGCTGGTAAGTGGTGAGTGAATGAGTGTGAGTGAGTGAGTGAGTGAGTGAGTGAGTGAGTGAGTGAGTGAGTGAGTGAGTGAGTGAGTGAGTGAGTGAGTGAGTGAGTGAGTGAGTGAGTGAGTGAGTGAGTGAGTGAGTGAGTGAGTGAGTGAGTGAGTGAGTGAGTGAGTGAGTGAGTGAGTGAGTGAGTGAGTGAGTGAGTGAGTGAGTGAGTGAGTGAGTGAGTGAGTGAGTGAGTGAGTGAGTGAGTGAGTGAGTGAGTGAGTGAGTGAGTGAGTGAGTGAGTGAGTGAGTGAGTGAGTGAGTGAGTGAGTGAGTGAGTGAGTGAGTGAGTGAGTGAGTGAGTGAGTGAGTGAGTGAGTGAGTGAGTGAGTGAGTGAGTGAGTGAGTGAGTGAGTGAGTGAGTGAGTGAGTGAGTGAGTGAGTGAGTGAGTGAGTGAGTGAGTGAGTGAGTGAGTGAGTGAGTGAGTGAGTGAGTGAGTGAGTGAGTGAGCAAGACAGCGGTGAATGAATAAGCGAGAGGGAGGAAAAAAGAGAAACAGAGGACGCTTTGATTTGTGCCCAACAGACAGGTAATTACTGAACCGCACCGTGCCGCTACAATTTACAACTGCAGACGGCATGCGGCTAATAGGAATTAATAAATACAGCGTCAATACTTTTTCGACTTTGACTGATTTCTTATGCGGTTCTCACTTCGACGTTTTCCGCATTTGCAGGACTAATAGCGCTGGTCTCGGTGCTAATAGTACCATTTATTTTTACTTCTTGTAGTGTTCGTATAATTGTTCTTTTGTCTTAATAATTATAATAATAATTTATAATAATAATAATAATAATAATAATAATAATAATAATAATAATAATAATAATAATAATAATAATAATAATAATAATAATAATAATAATAATAATAATAATAATAATAATAATAATAATAATAATAATAATAATAATAATAATAATAATAATAATAAGCAGATGGTCTGAGTAATCAACTTGGTTTTCAAAATCCTTGTTAAAATTGCCACCCGATGGAAAAGCTGTGGCTTTTCGTTTTTCCGGGATGGTGTATAAATAGACATTTTTTATTTTGTAATTTGTTTTTCAATTTTTTAATGGTTTGTTTAGTTAATTAGTTAACAATACTTTTTATCACTATTTATTATTTAATTGAACTGTTTTATTAATTTACAAGGCTTTACATTATTAAAATTTCTTCTGCATAATCCATAAAAAATTATAGTTTTTTTTTAAATAAACATAAATTATCGTTGTTTTGCGACCGCAGCGCCACCAAACAGCGTTACACAGAGTTCTAGCATGCATACATGAATACATACACACAGACATTAAAAATTATGTAAAAATTACCGGTTGATTAAAATGTCATTACATAAATGGCAGAAGCCACTGAACATCTTTAAATTTCTAGAACCCAGCTTAGACCACCCACCCACTACTATGATGACATTATTATGACATGGCTGCTGAACAGACGAATCTCGGAACGGACAGAAGAGTATAAATGCTTTCTAAGTTTTTGTTGGTTTTAAGCAGTTTTACTCTTAAAAGTATATTTTGCAAGGTGACTAACTCAACTAACATTTTCATTGTATTCTACCGATGAAACACACAGTCAATATTCTTAATATACTCCAATAAAGTAGTTCACGCTTCAGTGGAAGTCTCGATTGATTCCTATTTAGTAAAAGAGATGATAAAATCACACAAAATCGTATATTCAAGATGGTCTTTACAAAAAAAAGTTATTTCAATTACTGAATAATTGTGTGCGATTTTTGCCAGCTTATTAGATTTTAGTTAGAAAAGTTTGTAGATTTATTATTATACTTTATTTTTGAATTTTTCACCCTTTTTAATACTTCTAAACCACAATCGATAAATTTCAATTTTAGCAGAATTGTTGGCGTAGGCAGATCTCCTTCTATGCCACCAGAAAAAAATAAAGTATTACACGGTTCTATTTTCTAGGATCCTTTTAGACAGATGCTGCTGAAAACTCTTCTAGAAATTTTTTACCGATCCTATCCGATTGCTGAGACAAAAGAGCGTGCCTGTCTTGTAATTTGTACACAATTTTGTGAAAAGCTCTAAATCAAAGTTGTTTTCTCTACGCCAGCTGCAGTACTTTAAACAGCTTTAAAAAAAAACGATGTTTGGCATCGTCACTGCATTGCTGCTTTATAAATTGCAAATGTTATATTTTCTTTAGCAAAAGAGCCAATGGTTATTATAAGTGTATACACACACAAACACTGATACACGCAAACACACACACACACACACATATTCCCAGAGCCATATAAAGTTAACGTTTTGCTGCTACCAGTTAACTGATCTTTTCCTACATTAACGTCGAATTTCTGTAATAATTGCTCATTTAAGCAACTCGCTGAAAAATTACAAGTAAAAACGTGTTATGAGGAATGTAGTTTATTGTAAATTACATGTAATTTATCTTCAAGTAAACATATATATATATACAGTAATATACATCCGCGTATGTGTGTATGTATATATTGATAGATGAAAAAAGGCGACCTACATCGGTATTATAAAACATTGGTGATGATGAGAAATTGATACTGTTGGTTTTAATGACTAAAAATAGTGCAAAAACCTGCGTCCCATGCATTTCAATTAGCTGCTAAAAGCAGCGTCATTAAATTAGGATCAGTCGGTATGCCGGTATTACACGGGTTGCTCAATTCCAACATGGTTAATTATTCACCAGGAAATCGTAAAGAGTGAAAGAGTGTAGCAGTAGGCGAGAGAAAGAATGAGAGCGAGAAAAAAGAAAGAAATAAAGAAAGAGAAGAGAGATATTATCAAATTACAGAAGGCAGGATGAATGTTTAATTAAGTTATTTTTAATCACTCCGGTGTCTATGAAACTGGAGTTTCTCTTTAAAAGTTATTATGCTAAATTGACATTAAATTCTCTTTTGTAGAATTGAAATTTATTTCTTTATTTCTTTTATTCTATTTCCTATTTGGCTACAAGTTTAGCCTTCAGCTTGAGCGGAGCGGGTATTCTGTAAAGCAGAACCGGGTATTCTGTAAAGCAGGAGCGAGTATTCTGTAAAGCAGGAGCGGGTATTCTGCAAAGCAGGAGCGTATTCCGGAGTGGATTTACTATCTTCTGCTTAAAGCACGGCTTTATGACTTAAAATAACTTCCGCGTCTGATGCGCTCGAAAAGCATAATATATTCCAAACAGCCCCCGGTCAGATGGAGCGCCCGTGTTTGCGTTTGAAATTATGGCGACGATAATCAGTTCTGGTCGCCCGTATAAATCTGCTTTATCTTACTTCAGGGCGGCTTGAAACATTTATGATGTGATGTATATAAGTGGAGTGCTTCCCCTTTTAAATATTCAATGCAGTATTTTTTTTGTCTTCAATGAAACACGGGGAGATTTCCATCTTTTCCACCACCCTTGTCGGGGGGGGGGCATCGTTACGACGGGGCACAAGAGACCCTGACGACACCCTCATAATTATTTTTGAAAATAAATGTTTATTTATTCCGATCTCATGGCTGTGTTTGCGGGTTCTTGACATGAACCTTGAAAGCTTCTCCGCTTCATCCAACCGAGATTAAGTTAGTCTCGTTGCGATGACGGAGCAATCTATTGAGTTTGAAATTGCATAGAAAGCATTTATTTAAAGAAAAAAGTGTGTTTCGATTGCTTTCTTGCGTTTTTATCGCACGCAAATCTGAGCAAAAAACTGCAAAAAAGACAACTAAAATAAATTGTAGTTGCATGTTTTTCTGATAAATAGGAATATATAGATATTTCATAAGAATTATGTTTAGTAATATTTTAATAACGATTACGTAATACGCAATGTAATACACAATTTATTTTATTTTAAAATTTTATAAAAAAAAAATTAAGCTCAATTAGACCACAGACCATCGATTTGTTCATGCATGGGACCCGGAAATAAAACGCAAGAATCTCTCCTCAGAGAATACGCATATGCATATTACTTAAAAGAAGTGATATGCAATGCACATGCAAATAAGTCATGCACTGAAACGAGATTATGTTTGTACATATTACTCTATCTGCATGGTAAAGGTGACTTAATAAATTATATGCATGTTACTAAAACTATCATTGCTGTCGAAATTGTATTATAATTTAATACTTCGACGCATTTGATGAGCGAAATATTGATTATAGAGCGTAATATTGATTATAGAGCACAGGATTAGAACGTTAGAACTTCCTGAAGCAATAGAGATAAATCCAAGAGAAAGTTTTGTTTATGCTGGATCATACGTTTACTTAGGTATCTAGGTATCTGTGTATTTGTGTGAGTAGGTATCCATGTATCTGTGTATTTTTGTAAGTAGGTATCCGTGTATCTGTGTATTTGTGTCAGTAGGTATCCATGTATCTGTGTATTTTTGTAAGTAGGTATCCGTGTATCTGTGTATTTGTGTAAGTAGGTACCCGTGTATCCTGTGTATCAGTTATCTGATCGGGTGTACATGAATAGTTTAGTCATAATGTATTGACAGCGGCGTAGCTAGGGGACAGAGGAGCGCACTTGTACCCGGACGCCCTTTGAAATGGTCGACACAATTTTTTTGGAAAAGTATTTATGACTACACCCCGGCCATCAGCTATTTTTAGAGACAAAAGTGTATAAGGTTTTCAAAAAAATTTTGAAAAGATTACTAAAACTACCCCACCCCCTTCGGTCATGAGCCATTTGTGGAAAAAAAGTTATGGAATATATAGGAATTTTTAAGGGCGCATTTGTTAGACCTTGCCCTTGCCCCTGGGCGCCAAAAACCTTAATAATGTACCAAGCCATCGCTATGACAGCGATTATGATTACAGTTCATAAGTTGTTCATACAAAGATTATTTGCAAAAAGTAATGACATGATTTCTAATTTTAAGAAAGATACTTATTTGACGCAATAAAGCGGGAAGTGTAAAACTTGTATTTGAATACTAGTTAGGGTTTTGGTTTGGACCGCTCAAAAACGCCAAAGCTGTTATTCAGAAACTGGAAAACTGGTAATCAATTTTTGAGAGCGCACAACAACAAAGCAAAACATAAAATAAAAAATGGTAAAGATGAGTTAACAATACATATATACATAAAATAACAATGCGTAGGCTAATGAAATTACAATATCGTCGAAGATGTTTACCAAAGATATCTTAGTGTGATTTAACACTTGGACCCGCCACATACTTTAGTAGGCCTAAACACTACAACCATGGTTAAATTAAAAAAAAATTTAAAGTACGATACAACAATACTGTCATTTTTGTAGTTTGTTACATCAATTCATTCATAACCATGATATAATAATAAACTCCGTCTCGCTAATTGCGAGCCAGTCCCAAGCCTGGAGAAAGGAAGAGGGAAAAGTAAAAAGGATCAAATTCTGGTCCACGACAGGAAGTACTTAAGTGCTTTCTACATACAACCACTAGAGTCTTAAAACACCTGGTGTAAAGGACTATAAACTATTATAAAAAAAAACATGATATAACAAACAATACAACATTAGGCCTGCGTACTAGAGTAGATGTGGATCGAGTTTTTTTAGGAGAATGTAATACCATATTGTATTGCTTGATGATAATTGACAATGAATATTCATTCATTGTTCAAAAGCTAGTTTCAAGACAGCTTCGTCTTAGAATGAACCCAAAAAAGTTTGTAAATAATTTAAAATAAAACAACATTATCTTACCGGCAGAAGTTGTACAATCTCCATGGTGACCGACCCAGGCATTATCCTTGCAAACGAGAAACCATTTTTGATTGGTTGAGTTACAGCCAATTATCATATTATCTCCTCTTCGCTCCAACCAGCCGTTTGCTGGTGGGGTTTTAGTAGGACACCCTGATGCTATTGGATGAAACATTTGTATAAGTGATTACTCTATTTTTTATATTAATTATTATTTTTTAATTTTTTTTATCTATTTTTTAGAGGAAACAAGAGGTTCTAATATATGTCGCGACTTTGGAGCTTGTGTGATATTATTGTTTATTATGTTTGAAAAATTATCGTACCAAGCTACAGTTTCAGCAGCATAAATTATATTATATTATATTTTATTTTATTCATAGCGATTAAATAGATATAAATAATTTGGTAGGATCGACATATTTTGAAGCCTTGTGTGCATGTGTGCATGTGTGCGTGTGTGTATGTGTGCGTGTGTGTGCATGTGTGTATGTGTGTATGTGTGCATGTGTGTGTTTATGTGCATGTGTACAACTCTGATTAAAAAAACTCGACTAAGAAAACTAAACAAAAAAAAATAAAGCAAACAAATTTGAACGATTTTT
>OZ022243.1:4459954-4489954 GCA_963978895.1 Erpobdella octoculata | reverse complement strand
TCTGCCACAGACGCATCCAGAAGCAAACGAGCTGTCCGCGTGCAGACCACTACGGTGCATTTACATCCATATACACGACACAAAGAGGTAGAAGTATTATTAAGACAAACCGTCGACGCAGGTATAGCTGGCTTCCATGTAGGCAACCAGGTCGGTCCGGCACGGCTGTTTCTGGAACATGAAAGGATCGGGTATGAAGATGGAACAAGATGGCCGGCCAGAGCAGCGCATGCCAACGTGGTCCGTCACGTCGGCGTAGCAGTCCGTGTGGTAGTCCACCGTGATGCACCTGCCCACTCTCATTCTTCCGTACCTGTTGGTGGTGATGGTGGTATATGATGAATATCATGGAGATGATGATGGTGGTGGTGTTGATGGAGATGATGATGATGATGATGATGATGATGATGATGATGATGATGATGATGATGATGATGGTGGTGATGATGATGATGATGATGATGACGACGATGATGATGATGATGGAGATGATGGTGACGATGTTGATGGTGATAATTACAATGATGTTGATGGAGATGATGATTATGAAGATGATGATGATGGTTTGGTACAAAATGGTGATCTTAAAAATCGTGATTTAAAGTAAAAATATATAATATTTTCATTCAAATGACTTCCTCTTTTACGTTATATATATTTTTTATTTTTTTTTCGAATTTTCATTTTAATTCCATGGACAACTCGTCCGTGCATTACTTCCATGATAGATCTGTTCATCTGCAGCCTTGTGTAAAATACTTTCTCTAACAAACTCTAAGTTCAATGAGGTCAGGCAGTTCTTATTAATACGTAAAAAAACTATGAAGTTGAGCATTTATTACAGCATATAAATGTTTCACACATTTTATTTTATTTCTAGATTTATATTTTTAATATTTTATTTTGTTTTAAGAAGTATTTTAACAAATATTTTGTTTTATTTTATTTTAAGATATATCTTAAAATATATTTTCTTTAATATTCAAGACTCATTTTATAACAAATATTTTTTTAGATATGTTTCAAAACAGTAAATAAATACAATTATAAAACACAAAATATTAATCACCTTCGCATGTTTTAATCTTGCGATGAAGATTTCCCGATGTCAGATAATAATTTAAAAAAATATTATATTAAGACAAAAAAAACAATTCACATATATTTAATGGGATATCAAAACAAATAACTTTTTGATGTTATTGTTATTTTTCACCATTCAATCTGCTAACAAGCTTATTGATGTTATTATTATTATTATTATTATTATTATTATTATTATTATTATTATTATTATTATTATTATTATTATTATTATTATTATTATTATTATTATTATTATTATTATTATTATTATTATTATTATTATTATTATTATTATTATTATTATTATTATTATTATTATTATTATTATTATTATTTTTTTTTTTTTTATATTTTGTTCTGTTCTGTTAGAAGAAAAAAAAACCTTTGAAAGCCCTAGAAAAACAATCTTTTGATAGGTGCCAAGAGCTGAGAAACCGTTTTTAAAATTTGAAATGAAACCCTTACTATTCAAACAGCATATATTTTATCAGGTGAGGATGGTGACCATGATGATGATGATGGTGATGATGATGATGATGGTGATGTTGATGATGATGATGATATCGGTGACGATGATGATGATGTTGATGATTGTAGTGATGATTTTAAAAATAAAATAAAGAAATGTTGAAGTTTTCAAATAAATAAATAAATTTTTAGACTTCCTGAAAAGATTGATTTTTTGTTCGTCAAACGACAAGATTTTCATGTTTCCCTCATCCTCGTGTAAGAATATGAGCAACAAAATTGGATAAAAATAGACGCAAAATATGAAAACAAATAAATTGAAATTTTTTTGTGCGAGAACGAAGTTTTAGGTGTCAAAAATTGATGCTATCTAGAAGTTGAGTTTCTCGAGCATTTTTGTGAAAATCAGTATTGCTTTGAAAACATTAGACTCGATTGAGTAATGAAAATTCATGTGGTCAATCGGTTACTTGGTGACGGTATATATAAATCTTAATTCAACATCTGTTTAATTATACATTATTTTTTTAATCATTTTTAAAACATGAGTATATCCACCCACCCACCCACCCACCCACCCGCCCGCCGTCCGCCCGTCCGTCCGTCCGTCCGTCCGTCCGTCCGTCCGTCCGCCCGTCCGTCCGTCCGTCCGTCCGTCCGTCCGTCCGTCCGTCCGTCCGTCCGTCCGTCCGTCCATCCATCCATCCATCCATCCATCCATCCATCCATCCATCCATCCATCCATCCATCCATCCATCCATCCATCCATCCATCCATCCATCCATCCATCCATCCATCCATCCATCCATCCATCCATCCATCCATCCATCCATCCATCCATCCATCCATCCATCCATCCATCCATCCATCCATCCATCCATCTATCCATTCTGACCTGGCTGATGTAATGATGAGGAGTTGATTCGAATATGGACATGAAGCATTGAAAGTCTCCCACTGACAGAACTCGTGCACTTGTGGGCTATCTGAAATCGGAAAACAATTTTTTGCTTGAGAGACCATCGAGATTGCTGAGAATATTCAAGCAATTTTATAGAGATTTATGATCTATTTATCATTATTTAAAATCTTTTACATGTATTTATTTATTATTTGTATTGCTAAGTTTTATTTTCTGTGATTAAACATTATTTTAAGCACTGCAATTGCACTTAGTATGTTAAATAGAAATTGAACTTTTCTTACTAATAATTTATTCATCACAGTCAAAATAAATATTTTAATTTAACTTTAAACAAGTTATATACAAACATCTTTTTATCAGCTCGACGACAGGGTGGCTTAAGAGGGCCCTAGTCGACCGAGAGTGGGGGGAGGAAGGGCAAGAGGGTGCGGAGGAGTGCGGGACGGATGGAAATAGAGTGGGATGAAAGAGAAATATATTGAGGTACTCAACAATGCAGAGTTCATTCGGTCTGATTCATTAATCATCGAATCGTGACGACATTAATAAGACATTCGCTACTTTTATATTTTTCTCTTTTTTTCTCTCTCCTTATCTATATATCTTTCTTTCTCTCTCTTTACCTTTATATATTATATTATATTATATTATATTATATTATATTATATTATATTATATTATATTATATTATATTATATTATATTATATTATATTATATTATATTATATTATATTATATTATATTATATTATATTATATTATATTATATTATATTATATTATATTATATTATATTATATTATATTATATTATATTATATTATATTATATTATATTATATTATATTATATTATATTATATTATATTATATTATATTATATTATATTATATTATATTATATTATATTATATTATATTATATTATATTATATTATATTATATTTATTATATCATATCATATCATATCATATCATATCATATCATATCATATCATATCATATCATATCATATCATATCATATCATATCATATCATATCATATCATATCATATCATATCATATCATATCATATCATATCATATCATATCATATCATATCATATCATATCATATCATATCATATCATATCATATCATATCATATCATATCATATCATATCATATCATATCATATCATATCATATCATATCATATCATATCATATCATATCATATCATATCATATCATATCATATCATATCATATCATATCATATCATATCATATCATATCATATCATATCATATCATATCATATCATATCATATCATATCATATCATATCATATCATATCATATCATATCATATCATATCATATCATATCATATCATATCATATCATATCATATCATATCATATCATATCATATCATATCATATCATATCATATCATATCATATCATATCATATCATATCATATCATATCATATCATATCATATCATATCATATCATATCATATCATATCATATCATATCATATCATATCATATCATATCATATCATATCATATCATATCATATCATATCATATCATATCATATCATATCATATCATATCATATCATATCATATCATATCATATCATATCATATCATATCATATCATATCATATCATATCATATCATATCATATCATATCATATCATATCATATCATATCATATCATATCATATCATATCATATCATATCATATCATATCATATCATATCATATCATATCATATCATATCATATCATATCATATCATATCATATCATATCATATCATATCATATCATATCATATCATATCATATCATATCATATCATATCATATCATATCATATCATATCATATCATATCATATCATATCATATCATATCATATCATATCATATCATATCATATCATATCATATCATATCATATCATATCATATCATATCATATCATATCATATCATATCATATCATATCATATCATATCATATCATATCATATCATATCATATCATATCATATCATATCATATCATATCATATCATATCATATCATATCATATCATATCATATCATATCATATCATATCATATCATATCATATCATATCATATCATATCATATCATATCATATCATATCATATCATATCATATCATATCATATCATATCATATCATATCATATCATATCATATCATATCATATCATATCATATCATATCATATCATATCATATCATATCATATCATATCATATCATATCATATCATATCATATCATATCATATCATATCATATCATATCATATCATATCATATCATATCATATCATATCATATCATATCATATCATATCATATCATATCATATCATATCATATCATATCATATCATATCATATCATATCATATCATATCATATCATATCATATCATATCATATCATATCATATCATATCATATCATATCATATCATATCATATCATATCATATCATATCATATCATATCATATCATATCATATCATATCATATCATATCATATCATATCATATCATATCATATCATATCATATCATATCATATCATATCATATCATATCATATCATATCATATCATATCATATCATATCATATCATATCATATCATATCATATCATATCATATCATATCATATCATATCATATCATATCATATCATATCATATCATATCATATCATATCATATCATATCATATCATATCATATCATATCATATCATATCATATCATATCATATCATATCATATCATATCATATCATATCATATCATATCATATCATATCATATCATATCATATCATATCATATCATATCATATCATATCATATCATATCATATCATATCATATCATATCATATCATATCATATCATATCATATCATATCATATCATATCATATCATATCATATCATATCATATCATATCATATCATATCATATCATATCATATCATATCATATCATATCATATCATATCATATCATATCATATCATATCATATCATATCATATCATATCATATCATATCATATCATATCATATCATATCATATCATATCATATCATATCATATCATATCATATCATATCATATCATATTATATTATATTATATTATATTATATTATATTATATTATATTATATTATATTATATTATATTATATTATATTATATTATATTATATTATATTATATTATATTATATTATATCATTGTTGTTGCAAAATAAAAAATATGTTTGGATGGCAGAAAAAAAACTTTCTCACCCTTTCAAAAAGACATAAAAGCAAAAAGACATAAAAGATCTTAATGCTTACTGGTCACAAGACATGAAACGGCTTCAAAAGATCACAGACCTATGCAAGCAGGAAAGCAAGCAAATCCACAATTATTATTTGAACAGATTCACACTAACTCACAGGGACTCACACTAACTCACAAGGATTCACAATTTCATGGTAAACTTTGAACAAAAGAGGCGGAAGAATAAACATATTAATTATAATACAAATACGCACCAACTTATATATATTTTAAAAAAAAACATGAAGAAATTCTTACAAACACAAACAAATTAATGCCAGCATAAAAACGCGTAAATCAAGTTAAAGCACATAGACACATACTCAACAATCGTAAGTGTACACTGTATACAGACGTTGTGGGATTGAAAAGTAAGTATCCGGTAAACAAGTAAAGGAAAAAACGAGTTTTTTAACACAAACTTTGATTTCAAATACACTCGATGTGTGTCTGTGTGTATGTATACGAAAGATGTTAAAATACGTTTTTTTAATTGAATCATATATTGTCATCCAATATAAAGATACGCTGAAAGTTTCAGCTTCCTAGCACTTGCAAGATTTGCGTACAGAGAAAGCCACACACACACATAAACAGAGATTGTAACCTGAATAAAATTTAAAAAAAAAACTTAATTTGAACATCTTTCGTATTTCTAAATCGAGTGTATTTGAAATTAAAGTTTGTGTTAAGCAAGTAAAGGAAAAAACGAATTTTTCAACACAAATTTTAATTTCAAATACACTCGATTTAGAAATACAAAAGATGTTCAAATTAAATTTTTTTTTAATTGAATCATGTATTGTCATCCAATATAAAGCTATGCTGAGAGTTTCAGCTTCCTAGCTAGTCAAAAAGCTGGTTAAATTTCACTTGCAAGATTTGCGTACAGAGAAAGCCACACACACACACAAACAGAGATTGTAACCTAAATAAAAGTTTGCAAAAAAAAACATAAAGACACGTACATCAGGCATATAGACACGTACACAAATATATTAGCACTCATAAGAACATAATCACACATACAAGAAATATCCACTCATTAAAAATATAACGACACGTCCAACAAAACCAACACACCCACGCATGGAAAACTGGGGAGAGAGAGAGAGAAAGAGAGAGAGAGAGAGAGTGCGCTTTTCACACTCTTTCAACTCGGCTGTCCGTAAATTTTTCATGACACAAGCCTCAGTATTTTTTCATATATTCCTCTATTTCTCTTTCTATGTCTTTCTCTCTTTCTCCTATATTTTTTTCTTTTTTGTTTGTCTCTCTTTTTCTATCTCCTTCTCTATTTTCTTCGTTCCTTATTTTTTATTTTTTTCTTAATTTCACTCTTTCTCTGTCCTCCTTTATCACCCTTTCTCTATCTTTCTCACTCCCTTTCCATATCCACCTTTTCCCTCCTCTCCTTCACGGAAAACCTAACAGAATTACAGTCATTTCACTTTCTCAAATTTTTTTAATGCAATTAAGAGAATGCGTTCGCTCCGAAGTAAATTTTAATGCGACTAAAACCTAATCGGGAGAGATAGAGGAAGAGACAGAGAAAGAGAGAGAAAGAGAGAGAAAGAGAGAGAGAGAGAGAGAGAGAGAGAGAGAGAGAGAGAGAGAGAGAGAGAGAGAGAGAGAGAGAGAGAAAGGCATACTGGCGTTACCCACTGAATATTCAATAATTGCCATAATAAATTAAATATTGCACCACGTGTCCTGCAGAGCGCATGTCTCCTATCTTTCTTACCAGCTTCTTTTCTTTTTCTCTCGAATTAATTTCTTCTAATTAAATCTAAAAAAAATTTAAGCGAAAGTAAAAGTTTGATTAAAAATTAAATTTGAATTTCTACAGAGATTTGCGTAATGACTAGCGGGAAGAATTTAATACCACAAGCAGGCTACATTAATTAAGCTAGAAAACAAAATGGCCGACCAATTCTTTAATAAACTCATATTTTTGAAGATTAATAATTCTTTACATTTAATTTATTTTTATTTCTCATTTTCCACGATTTTACTGATTTTTTTTAACAAACTTCATTAACAATTAACGGAAAAACTTTAACGGAAAAACGGACGTCAAAAACGTAGTTTTATTTTCTGTCCAAACGCGCTGTTCAGTTTTTTTTTATCAATCTCAATCAACATACATAATTTCCATGCATATTGTATAAATGTCTAATATAGATATAATATTAAATAAACTTTTAAAACCCCGAAATTACGTTGAGTTGCTACGAGAACGTTGAAGCGTACGATATTTGTACTTGATTGTAATTTGAAGTACACATGAGATTGTAAAGACGACGTCATCGTAATTTCTTACAATTATTGATCACTTCAGTGCTTCTCTTTCACTTGCTGAGCCATTTTAAAACAACTAACAGAACAGCCATTTTAGGCGGTCCCACTACAAATTAACGACACACGAACACGAAAAAAACGACACACGATCACGAAACAACGACACACGATCACGAAACAACGACACACGATCACGAAAAAAACGACACAAGATCACGAAACAACGACACACGATCACGAAACAACGACACAAGAAACAGCGACACTCAAACACGAAACAGCGACACAAAAACCACGCACAGGAAGACAAGTCAAACAAATTTACACGCCCTCGGGGGGAAGCAACCACGTGACCACAAACGGAAAAACCAACAGCGCGGCGTCGTCGTCGTCGATGTCATGTCACCAATCAGTGATGTGCCAGGTACTGAGAATTAAGATAAATCTAAACGCTACATTTATAGATGTATATATAAAAAATAATAAAATATATATACGTGTGTGTGTGTGTGTGTGTATGTATTTTTGTGTGTGTTTAAATTTTTTTTAAACTTCTCCAAAGAAAGAATTTTGACTTAAAATGACTGTGCTCGAGGATCTTTCTTGTGGTTTATAAATGTAAAAAGTGCTAAAATATGCATGAAGCTCATCTCCGCCGTATGACAATCTGCTGCTGTTTTGAAGACAGTTTGTTTGTTTAAATTTATGGCGGAACACATTTTTTTTGCTGTTGAAAGAATAAATTGAGTTTCATGAATTTGACAAATTTTAATTTTTTTTAAAGCGTTGACATGCGAAAATGACAAATTAAGTCGCCTTAAAATTCGATTTTTTTTTTAAATTTTTCAGCGTCGGTGAACGACTGCAACATGTTTCACTTTTTAATTTTTTAGAATAATTTTTATTTAGAATTAAATTTTATTCTGAATTATAAATCAACATTTTTATATGACCTATTTTATTTCTGTCGCGTTTATTCCCTTTTCTTTTTTTTATACTAGAGATGACCCGTTAAAAATGACGGAATTAAAAAAAATCAACATTAAATAAATATCGTTGTTTTGCTGTTGCAGCGTCATCTAGCAGCGTTACGCGAAATTCTAATATACATGGTATTACAAACATATAAACATACATACATACATAAAGACAGGCATACAGATATTTTAAATTATTGTTTATGTTGATAATGTTGATAATCAATGCATAATTTCCTGTCTGTATGAGTGTATGTATGTTATAACTTCGCGTAACGCCGTTAGGTAGCACTGAATCGCGAAATAATATATATATATAAAAATGAATGTTTGTATATATGTATATATGTTAATGGCGTTTATGCATTGCTACACCATTCATCCGATCGTAATGAAATTTTCACACAATCTTGAGAGTCAAGGGGAATCAAATATAGAGAAAAAAAATTTGAAATCCGTCACAAAATGAGCGGAGCGGGTGAGTGAGCTGGAGCTATATACACATATATATATATATATATATATATATATATATATATATATATATATATATATATATATATATATATATATATATATATATATATATATATATATATATATATATATATATATATATATATATATATATATATATATATATATATATATATATATATATATATATATATATATATATATATATATATATATATATATATATATATATATATATATATATATATATATATATATATATATATATATATACTAGCGGAGATACCCGGCGTTGCCCGGGTTTTTTAGAGGTTTTTCTAATGTTTGTCTCTTTCTCTCCCGTTTCCTTTCCCACCTGCTTTCCCACTCCTGTTCGCTTTCCCGTTTTCGGTCGTTTTCCCGCTGCCGGTCGCTTTCCCGCTCCCGGTCGCTTTCCCGCTCCCGGTCGTTTTCCCGTTCCCGGTCGCTGTCCCGTTCCCGCTCACGTTTGCTCTCCCATTCCCGCTCACGCTTGCTTTTCCGTTCCCGCTCGCTGTCCGTTCCGGGTCGCTTTCCCGTTTCTATAATAGACAAACTAACCCACAAACATTCATATATATATATATATAGTCTTAGCAAATCTATTTTACGTTTTATAGGCTAACAGAAGTTATGAAAGAATGTAAAAGAGAAAATGAGCGTGAACGGGAACGGGAACGGGAGAGCAACCGTGACCGGGAATGGGAAAGCAAGCATGACCGGGAACGGGAGAGCAAGCGTGAGCGGGAACGGGAAAGCGACCGGGAACGGGAAAGCGACCGGGAACGGGAAAGCGACCGGGAACGGGAAAGCGACCGGGAACGGGAAAGCGACCGGGAACGGGAAAGCGACCGGAATCGGGAGAGCAAGCTTGGAAGGAAACGCGAGCAAGAGAGAAAATCGATAACAAAACTTCTGAGCGGGAAAGTGACCGGGAGCTGGAAAACGACCGAGAGCGGAAAAGCGACCTGGAACGCGACGAAAACGGGAAAGTGGAGAAGGAAACGGGAGCGAGAGAGACAAACATTAGAAAAACCTCTAAAAACCCCGGGCAACGCCGGGTAACCCCGCTAGTATATAATATTTTTAAAAAATCCGTCATTTTTGACGGGTTATCTCTAATATTTATTATTTATATTAGCAAAAAATAATATTTATTCATTTGAACATCCAAGTTATTCATAAAGACGACACAAATAATAATAACAACTTTCTTGTTGAACATAAAAATGTATTTTAAAGTATTTTTATAACTATTTATAACGCATTCACTTAATAATATAAATTAATTGCTTTTTTCTTGTAACTTTGTTAACAAGAACAGAAACAGTTCGCTTCACAGTTTTCAAAAATTTTAGAGATAAATTGGAAAAGCTTTTTTGAAATAAGACAAACGTTTCAACTCTGGAAAATTATTGCGTTGTTTGTTTTGGAGATGATGGAAATAATTGGCCGTGCTGCAGCCCGTCCTGCCGCCCGTCCTGCCGCCCGGTCATAAAGACAAGAATAAGGGCAATTCTTAAAATGGAGGATTGCTTCGCTTGATGTCATCGCTGCTGTGTTGCGACCTGGAGGAAGACGAGATGGCTTTGCTATTCAGGAGGGAGATGCCGTTGGAATGTTTTGACGTTGACGGCAGTGGTGGTGGTTGTGGTTGATTTGACGTTGACGGCAGTGGTGGTGGTTGTGGTTGAGATGGAACTGTTGGTTGGTGGTTGTGGTTGAGATGGAACAGGTTGGTGGTGGTTGTGGTTGAGATAATGTTTGTGGTGACATGACTCGGTCGACGAGACGTGTAGACAATGATTTAATGATGATGAGAATATTCTCGGAGAAAAAAAGTGCAAACATGAATGATTATTTTTTCGAAGTTATTTTTTTCCGGCTTCATTTATCTTGACTTTTCTTGCCATCCATTTGCTGTCTCTTTGCTCGCTCGCTCACTCACTCACTCACTCACTCACTCACTCACTCACTCACTCACTCACTCACTCACTCACTCACTCACTCACTCACTCACTCACTCACTCACTCACTCACTCACTCACTCACTCACTCACTCACTCACTCACTCACTCACTCACTCACTCACTCACTCACTCACTCACTCACTCACTCACTCACTCACTCACTCACTCACTCACTCACTCACTCACTCACTCACTCACTCACTCACTCACTCACTCACTCACTCACTCACTCACTCACTCACTCACTCACTCACTCACTCACTCACTCACTCACTCACTCACTCACTCACTCACTCACTCACTCACTCACTCACTCACTCACTCACTCACTCACTCACTCACTCACTCACTCACTCACTCACTCACTCACTCACTCACTCACTCACTCACTCACTCACTCACTCACTCACTCACTCACTCACTCACTCACTCACTCACTCACTCACTCACTCACTCACTCACTCACTCACTCACTCACTCACTCACTCACTCACTCACTCACTCACTCACTCACTCACTCACTCACTCACTCACTCACTCACTCACTCACTCACTCACTCACTCACTCACTCACTCACTCACTCACTCACTCACTCACTCACTCACTCACTCACTCACTCACTCACTCACTCACTCACTCACTCACTCACTCACTCACTCACTCACTCACTCACTCACTCACTCACTCACTCACTCACTCACTCACTCACTCACTCACCCACTCACTCACCCACTCACTCCATCAACCATATTTTCAGGACATTCCTGTTCGTCTTCTGATGTTTCCACTTTTAACTCATACGAACTATCGTTTATCTCACATCCACCGTCGTTCAATTGTTTGCTCTCATGCCGGTTTCAAACAAAAGCTTGAAGCAATTTAACTCATTTTTTGTATTTACTTTCGAATAAATTTTGAATAATAAAATCGCTAAAATGAAAAGAAAAAACTCAGCTGAAATGAAACGAAAACCTTTCAAATTTTTGATCTGGAACGATTTGTAATCGCCCATAATCTTGTAAATACACCAAGTTTTAATGTCACTTTTATCGCCACTAAAATACAAAAATAAAAACTAATTCCGGCCACGTGATTTTATACTGAATGCTTAGAATACTATGATCATGATCGAGAATGTAATTTTCAGTTTCTTTGTTTTCTCTCGTTCTCCCAGTCGTGTCTATCGCTTTCTCACTATCCGTCGGAGTACGGTGAAGAAACAGGCGCGGGAATGTACAAACAAGCGTAACTGAGACTACTTTAGACATTATTGGGAATGTTTCGGGAATGCGTTCGTCAGGCAAAAAAGTTTTTGTTGTTTTCAATATCTCTAAAGTGTAGTTTTCTACGACGTGTAAGGACGGAAAAAGATTAACAGCTCGTATAAGTTTTCCAGTCGGAAACTGGAGTAGAAGTATTATAATTGCAAGTAAAATTTTTTTTTGCTAGCGTTTGACTCGGAATCACATTCTAATAAAAATTGTTAACAATCATGTTTTAGCAGAAACTGATACCAATCATGTTTTTCATCTTACTTTAGGAAAAAAAACTAAAATTATAAAGCAATTGATTGCCGAAAAAGTCAACAGAAGTCTTTCCAACGCGTTAAACAATTTTTAAATGAAATCGAATCAACATTTATTTCAACTGGTAATCAGCAACCGGCACAAGTCCCTGTACAACGTTATTGAATTTGTGAACTTGTAGGAGTTTATAAACAATTATATGGTCTAAAATCCAAATAGTAATCAGACAAAAGGATTCAGCCGGAGCCTTGCAAGGAGTTTGTGTTAAGAGAATTTTTAGGTTTTTTTTTAAAATCTGTAACTGTAAACCTAGTTTCATACGTATGTCATGAAATTTGCTGTGTTTTTGCAGTGCAGATATGTTACTTATACACACTGTTCTAACATCACGATAAGCCATTTATATACGTTTTTATAAAAACCCCTGGAAGAAAACCCTTGTTTACGGGATTGGCACACCCCCTCTCTCCGCGGGATCTAATGTAATTTTAAACAGTCCCTTTTCCGTAAGATATTTGTAAAAAAATTTTAGATATCACATTCAATAATTGAAATACAATCGAACATAATATTAAGTTGCTAGAAACCGCTGGTGGGTCCCGGGATTCCCGGTTAGGGGATGATGCATTTCCCACCCCCCCCCCACCTCCTGCACTGGAGCAGTCACTGGTAGAAGTAAATAATAGTTCTAAAGCTTTTGCGACCATCAGATTTTGATAGAACGTTTTTTTTGACGTAATAATAAGGATCCGTTACAATAATTTGAAATTTCTGACTGCAATTTTATTTTCACTCAAACGCCTTCAGTTTAAAAAAACTTGAAGAGATTATTATTATTATTATTATTATTATGAAACATTCATCATCGCTCACGATTCTACGATTACTCGAAATTTTATATAATTGTTATTAATTATTCATTATTACATACCATTGGTGATAATTAATTAATTAATTAATTACTAGTATATACAACAGAACACTGCACGGGTGAATTTTTCGCGGTCCGTCGGCATTTTGGCCGTCCCGTTTCATAGGACAAATGTTCAGCCTCATCCCGTGGCGTACTCCAATATAGAATTTGTAAATTATTAAAATTACTTTATATTATTTTCATGGTTTTCATTATTCGTAAATAATTATGACAAATTGTTCAAATTTGTTAACGACTAATCAAAATCGTTATGGTTATCTAATAATATCTCATGTAATTCATAACCATTTCTAAATAATATAAATAATAATAATAAAAGTAATAATAATAATAATAATGATGATGATGATGATGATGCTGATGGTGATGGTGATGGTGATGGTGATGGTGATGGTGATGGTGATGGTGATGGTGATGGTGATGATGATGATGATGATGATGATGATGATGATGATGATGATAATAATAATAATAATAATAATAATAATAATAATAATAATAATAATAATAATAATAATAATAATAATAATAATAATAATAATAATAATAATAATAATAATAATAATAATTTCTCAAAGGTAATCGTGATTATTATTTATATAAAACTTTGCTTAACAAAAGAACGTTCCTACGTTTTATTGCTTGCCGAATTTAATGCTTTTCCTTATATGCTCACACGTCTGTGTGTTTTCCTTTGTGTATGTGTGCGTATGAGTGTGTGTGAGTGTGTGCGTGTACGAGCGTGCGCGTGATTGAGTGTGGCTAACCGTCATATCCGGTTTTTATGAAAAACGCAAAAAGTTTTAAATCATCTGGCGGGAATCCAATTTCTGTCACGTGGTCAAAGCTTGTTTTTTTTTGCATTATTATTTGTTTTTGGTATGACTAATTTCTACCCGGCGCTCCCGGCGGGTGTAAATTTTCAAAAGAAATTGTAATATTCTTTAAAAGTTATTTATAGCGAGCCGCTCATAGATTTCAGCCATTATTGATTTTCCTGTCACGTGATCTCTCAACATGTTTTTTTTCATTACTAATATGCAGATTTTGGAAACCGTCAAAATTCCCTGTTCCGAATTGTCCGGAACGCTTCAATAAATAGTAATAAACGCAAGGTACAAACTTATCAGCAAAACCACTCTTCTCTAACCACTCTCCTATATACCACTTCTCCTGACCTCTCCCTGACCTCTCCCTGACCTCCCCATTACATTTCCCTTTCCTCTCCCATTTTCCTCACAACTCAGTCAGCCAGCGACAGCAGCATGGCTTTCAGCATTCAAAGTCTACTTACACTGATCTACGAAATGTAAGATGTAAAATATTCAAACTTTCAGAACGTAGTTGGTCTCACTCTTAACGCTCACTTGCAAACTCAGTGCTCGGCCATCTAACGACAACTTTTTCTTTCATTCTTGATATATTATCGAATCAGTTCAACCTGATTCCTTCTGAACCACCAAGCATGGCTTTCAATAAAGCGTCCTTAAGAACAACTTTTTTTTACATTTACATCAACCAAACATCTTCGAAAACCTTCCAGTTGGAACGATCTCTGATCTCTGGCGGTGGTGGACTTTGAAGTCTCCTCGCCGAAGTGCAAGTAAAGTGCGCCTAGATCAATGGGATTGCCGAGAGGGAGCGTGAATAAATTGATTCGATTTAATCAGAAACAAATTCTATCATCAAATAACTGCTTTAAAACTCGCCCAGGTTTACGACTATCTAGTGATTTGTTGTTGTTTAGCGACAGACGCTATGCACGGTAGCGCTGTGGTTTATGCAGCGAACGTTGATATTACTGCAGCTGTACCGGCGTATAAACTGCTGTGATATACCACTTTGTACTAAATAAATAGCTAAACTGCTGTGATATATCACTTTGTACTAAATAAATAACTAAACTGCTGCACATATACAACTTTGTACTAAATAAATAACTAAACTGGTGTGATATACCACTTTGTAATAAATAAATACCTATATAGTGACGTACATACCCAACTTTTTAGTTTTATTAAAGAAAACAACGCAGGACGGATCAGTAATAAATTCTGAAGAACATCGTCATCATAACCGGAGCGGAGCGGGGGGAACATGCCACAATAATTAGATGTTATTCTGCTTTGTGCTTGCTAATCATTTATAATTCAACGTTAATTGTCATATTCTACTCTCTCTCTCTCTCTCTCTCTCTCTCTCTCTCTCTCTCTCTCTCTCTCTCTCTCTCTCTCTCTCTCTCTTTTTCTCTCTCACCCGTCCACCCACCTGCCTACCTATCCACCGACCCACCCAGCACCTACCTATCTACCATTCTGTCTACATAGCTACCCACCCACCTACCACCCACCTACCACCGACCTACCACCCACCACCCACCTACCACCTACCACCTACCAACTACCTACCTACCTACATAATCTCATTTGATCCAATGGATGCCTACCTCACACGACACTCGGTCATTTTTACTCCTCGGTCCACGAAACAACTTCTTTCGAATTGGCGCTCAAGGGAACGGGGGTAGGGATTGGCCCCGTCCTACCGTCACTACGAATTTTTTTATAGCTTCTGCCAACCCGCAACTTCCAGACTTGAAAATAATTATGAATTGAGAAAATTTCTTTTTCCTCTCACAACGATGAAACTTAAATAAGAAGCGAACTTCAAGAAGAAAATAAAAACTTTTAAAATTTCTCAGAATAAATTAAACATAAATTATATTTTTGCACTCGAATAAACTTGCTTGCATGTAAATAATTTAAACTCTTTTGAATAATTAATTTTTTTGCAAATGTCGTTTGTAATAAATATTGTTTGTTTTAAATTTTATCTTAAAATATCCTTTGTATATTTATTTTTATGTTTGTAAATTCAGTTGTGTATAATTTTTTACCAATGCTTTTATTAACTCGTCGGCTCTGTTTCTCTGTCTGTTTCTCTGTTTCAAATCTTGCAATCAATTTTTGAGTCACTTCCTGATGATAGATTTTTTTCAAATTTTGCATACATGCTCAAGATAGAAGACAATGCAATATTCAATTATTAGTTTTACAATAAGTCAATTAATTTAGTTAATTTTCTTGAGGATTTTATATATATATATATATATATATATATATATATATATATATATATATATGTTTATTATATTTATTTGTTGTATATTGCGACTTTAATATAAAATAAAAGAGTAATATAAGAAAAAATTGATTGCAAAATTTTTGTTTATGAGCTTAATGGAAATCGCAATGCTCTTCGAACCATATTACGCCAGGCCAGACTTTAATATAAAATAAAAGAGTAATATAAGAAAAAATTGATTGCAAAATTTGTGTCTTAATTACATATAAGAGCATTGGTTTTAAAAATTCGTTTTTAATTTACTTGTTTTAAATATAGTTGTTCATATTTATTTGTTCATGATTGTTTTTAAATAATGTTTTATTTATTTTAAAATTATTATTTGCTATTAAACCTTTATATCATAATTAATTTTTGTTTCAATAAAATTAATTTTTGTTTCAATAAAATTAATTTTTGTTTCAATAAAATTAATTTTTGTTTCAATAAAATTAATTTTTGTTTCAATAAAATTAATTTTTGTTTCAATAAAATTAATTTTTGTTTCAATAAAATTAATTTTTGTTTCAATAAAATTAATTTTTGTTTCAATAAAATTAATTTTTGTTTCAATAAAATTAATTTTTGTTTCAATAAAATTAATTTTTGTTTCAATAAAATTAATTTTTGTTTCAATAAAATTAATTTTTGTTTCAATAAAATTAATTTTTGTTTCAATAAAATTAATTTTTGTTTCAATAAAATTAATTTTTGTTTCAATAAAATTAATTTTTGTTTCAATAAAAATAATTTTTTTTAAATTTAAATTAATAATTTTCTAAAAATTTACTTATTCGAACTTTTCTGACATGTTTCAAATTGGCCGACGCAATCTTTCATTCGTTGGAAACTCATCAGCGGAAGCTTTTTCTACATCTATTTTCAATATTGCATTTCCATTAGTTTTGTTAATTAACTCGAAACTAAGAATGAAAATAGTTATAGGTGTCGGTATCCGATGTTGCAGAGCGTGTGCACTTAAGGGAGAGAAAAAATTCAAATAGCTAAAATGGTTAAAGTAAGAAATGGTGAGAGATAATGAGATAAAAAAACGGATGAAGATATGAGTCGCAGTGGGTGGGAGCGAGAGACGTTGAGAGTGGAGGGGGTGATGGAGAGGAGTAGGGGGTGATGGAGAGGAGTAGGGGGTATGGAGAATGTGGGGTGGTCTTAATTTTCATTTCGTGAATTTCCTGAGATGCTGGAAAACGGAAATTTGACAATCTTGGAAAGTTAATGAGCAGTGCTGCTGACTTTAACCGTCGAAGAGGAATAAGAAGCAGCAGCAAAAAAAAGAGAACTTCCAATAAACATGTTTTTGTGTTGTTGTCCAATAAACAATATGTTTGTGTTGTTGTTGTGCTTTTACTATTTTGTTGTGTATATGGCTGTGTTGTTGTTTTTGTTGGTTCGGTAATATTGTTGCTGTTCTGCGAGGAAACGCATTTGCAATATGATCTTCTGTTACTTCAAAACTATTTTTTTAAATGTATTTTTATGATGTAAAAATTATTTATTTATAGTTTCTATATCTCTCCCTTTTTATTTTTTCTCTGTTCTGTCTGTCTTTCTCTTTGTTTTTCTCTTTTTCTCTCTTTCTCTCCCTCTACCGTCTTTCTGTCTCTCTGTCTCTGTTTCTCTCTCATCTCTCTTCTTTCCCCCTCTCTCACTCTTTCTAATCTCTTTGACTTTGTGTTCTCATATCTCATAAACTCGTCAAAAATAAATCATTTTTGGAAAAAGAATGTTTAAAACAAAAAGTAACTTCAATTCAGACTTACAAATATTAAAGGATTTAACATGAACAAGAATAACTTAATATATGTGTATGTATGTATTTATGTATGTATGTATGTATGTATGTATGTATGTATGTATGTATTTATGTATGTATGTATGTATGTATGTATGTGTGTGTGTGTGTGTGTGTGTGTGTGTGTATGTATGTATGTATGTATGTATGTATGTATGTATGTATGTATGTATGTATGTATGTATGTATGTATGTATGTATGTATGTATGTATGTATGTATGTATGTATGTATGTATGTATGTATGTATGTATGTATGTATGTATGTATGTATGTATGTATGTATGTATGTATGTATGTATGTATGTATGTATGTATGTATGTATGTATGTATGTATGTATGTATGTATGTATGTATGTATGTATGTATGTATGTATGTATGTATGTATGTATGTATGTATGTATGTATGTATGTATGTATGTATGTATGTATGTATGTATGTATGTATGTATGTATGTATGTATGTATGTATGTATGTATGTGTGTGTGTGTGTGTATGTATGTATGTATGTATGTATGTATGTATGTATGTGTGATAAAATGGTCACGTGATGTTTTGTATTATATTTCAAGAGATCACGTGTCATCACAGATCAGTTCAATTCAATTTCAAGAAATATTTGACGTTTTAGGCTACAAGTAAAACTAAAATTCCTATCGCATTGGCGAAAAGGTTGATTGTCTAGCAAAACTGAAAATAAACATTCAGTAATAATTCAATACTGACCCAAAAAGCTAAAACATCATAATCAACAACACCACCGCATACAAAACTTAATTTTATTCAAATTTAAATATTATTAGATATCTACAGCGTTTTGGCCTCCATCCCCATCATCCCCATGTCCCCCACCCCCATGACCCCCATGTCCACCATCCCCATCATCCCCATGTCCTCCATCTCACATGTGTTGGTTCAACTCCTCCCATCTTTGCATTGATCAGGAAAAAGAAATTTCAACGTGGATGCGTGGTACGTACGAAAGAAAGTTGTGTGCGTTACGTACGTGCGTAATAATGGTTTACGTGTCTTTCTCCGTGTGCGTGTGTACGTGAACAAGAACACTCGCACACACGCACGACTGGCTCGTTTCTAGGACTCGTCCCCGGATTGGCTTGAAGTTCCGTGTGACATTTTGACATGTTGAGGACCTATCATGTCGTGAGCCAGATGTCTCTCTTGTTTGTCCAACGTGAAAGCTAATGAGGTATCAGATGGAGAAATTACAAATTATTCTATCAATCGATATTTAGTACGCCTACACTTAAAAAAAATCTATAATATATATATTTATAGATATTATATATATATATATATATATATATATATATAATATATTATATTTCTTTATAATTGTATTGATACATATAAGCACAAGCTTATAGAATGGTAATATCAAGTAATTTGATGTCCTATCTCTATAGATTGTCATATGCATAATGAAATATTCAATGCATTTTAAATGCAAGCATACCTGCATGCATGCATGGCAGAGAGAGGCGACTTTAATATCGTTGATTGAATAACGATCCGGCATAATATATGAATTGTAACTTAACGATGTGCATTGATGAGCTTACGTATTACGCATGTGAATTGCTACAGAGTGTGGAGTCGTTAAAGCACGGTCTCTAAGTCTCTACACTATTTCTCTACATCTGTGTGTAACATTTTTTAAGCTAGTTTAATCGATTACGCGTAAAGGTTTTGGTGTAGAAATGAGAAATTAAATATCAATAAAGAACTCAGATGTGAAGCAGCCCGTGCAATTCAACCTGGCCCTTAACGTCGTTGTAATTTATTTATTTATTGATTTATTTATTTATTTACTTATTTATTTATTTATTTATTATAACATGTCATCTCGTGTTTTTATTTTCTTCAGGAAGCCCACCCAGGTTGTTGAGAAGAAATTATACCGGCCAATAAATCATATGAAATGTAAAAAATTGCCATCTCTCACGCACCCGTCTCAAATAAAATCTATCGTCATCTCGTCGTCATCATCATCATCATCATCATCATCATCATCATCATCATCATCATCATCATCATCATCATCATCATCATCATCATCATCATCATCATCATCATCATCATCATCATCATCATCATCATCATCATCATCATCATCATCATCATCATCATCATCATCATCATCATCATCATCATCATCATCATAATCATCGTCATCATCATCAGCGTCGTCGTCGTCATCGTCATCATCTTCATCATCATCATCATTAAAATCGTCAAATTCGTCGTCATTGTGACTTCTGTTTGATGAAATTTCTTCATTAGTAAAGAAAGATACTGTGAGGTCATCCTTAACGACGTTGATGATGACGATGATGATGGTGGTGGTGATAGTAATCATGATGTTATTGATGATGATAATGATGATGATGCCTTGTATGGCGTAAGAATATCGACCAAGACGAAAAATATTATTCCCCGACAGATTTTAATGACGTCAAAATCGGCTTTAATGACGTCATCGATGATGATGATGATGATGATGATGATGATGGTGATGATGATGATGATGATGATGATGATGATGATGATGATGATGATGATGATGATGATGATGATGATGATGGTGATGATGATGATGATGATGATGATGATGATGATGATGATGATGATGATGATTATGATGATGATTATGATGATGATGGTGATGATGATGATGGTGATGATGATGATGATGATGATGATGATGATGATGATGATGATGATGATGTTGATGATGTTGATGATAATGATGATGACGATGACGACAACGAAGATGATGATGATAATGATGATAATGATAGTGGTGGTGGCAGTAATTATGATGATATTGATAATGAAAGACATTCTACATTTGCAGACAAAAACGACTTAAACAGCTATGAAAATATTGGTTATGATGATAATGACGACGGATACAGTAACTGATAATGATGACGGGTGATGATAACGATGAGTGATGAAAATGATGATGGTTGAGTGATGATAATGATGATGGTTGAGTGATGATAATGATGATGGGTGATGGTAATGATGTCGCTCGGATGAGCTAAGAATAAAAACGTTGCATCATCACTCATGGGTACTTTTGCTAAAATAAAATAGATGAAAAAATAAAATAATTTTTTTTTATATTTTTATTTTTACGAAAGAGAATTGAAAGTTTTTTTTTTTATATAGATACGTCGTCATGAATCAAAAGACATTTGAATGCAATCGATAACAATTTGTCCGTCAAAATTATGGACGCCAGGAAATATGATTAAAAAAGAAAAGAGAGAGAATTACCCTGAAAATATGAATGTAAAATATATACAATATATGTAGAATATATAAATATTATTCATGCATTTTTATTTATAAAAAATAGTAATTAATATACATTATAAATTATTTATTTGTTTACTTAATAAATAGTATAAATGTATAGAAAGTATAATTGATAATATTTGTGTACACTATCATCATCATAACTCGATACTACTACTATTACCTCTACTACTAATACTAACTGTAATAATAACAATAATAATAATAATAATAATAATAATAATAATAATAATAATAATAATAATAATAATAATAATAATAATAATAATAATAATAATAATAATAATAATAATAATAATAATAATAATAATAATAATAATAATAATAATAATAATAATAATAATAATAATAATAATAATAATAATAATAATAATAATAATAATAATAATAATAATAATAATAATAATAATAATAATAATAATAATAATAATAATAATAATAATAATAATAATAATAATAATAATAAAGCCGGTAAAGTTAGATAGAGATGCTGGTCGATGATGAATAAAGAAATCTTCGGTGCACGTGATAAAAAAAAAGAGAAATCGATAGAGCCGTGGTGGATATTTTACTGGGGACAGGTTTCACGGCTCGGCAGGCGCATCGGATGTGCTGCTATTGATTGACTTTCCTACCCCCACCCAATTCATCGGCCCCCTCCCCACGCTCTCTCTCTTTCTCCAACATACTCTCTTAGTCTTACTTTCTTCTTCTTACTTCATCAGGTCATTCTATACGGCTCTCTCTCTCTCCTTCTCTCTTTAACTCTCGTTTCTCCATATCGCTATTTTCTCTTGTCCATCTTTCTGTCTCTCTCCCTCCCTTTCTATCTGTTTATCTTCTCTCTTCCTTTCTATCTGTTTATCTTTCTTTTCCTTTCCACGCTTAAACTACGTTTTTTATTTTATTTTGTTGATCTTACTTCACTTTTTTTTCTTCTAGTCAATCCTCATTCCCTCCTCCCATACCCCCTCCCCGATTGATTTCACACCCCCTCATTATATCTCCATTCCAATCATTGACCCACTCACCAATTCCATCTACTCGCCTCTTATGCTGTTTCGACTCACTCATTCTCTTTTCAATTATCTATTTCAATCTTTTCTTTATCGGCTCACTCTATCACCATCATCATCATCATCATCACCATCATCGCCACGATCATCACCATAACCTTCGTCATCATCATCAGCAGCAGCAGCACCATCATCATCATTGTCATTATCATAATCGTTATTGAACCCCACCGTGGTAATAATGGATATAGGAATCTAATAACATTTTAATCCTGTTTTCTTTCTCTCTTTTTGTCTCTCTCTATCTCTCTCTTTTTATTTCCTCCTTCCTCCCCCCTCTTTCCCCCTCTCCTTGTCTCTCTATCTCGCCCTCTCTCTAATTTTCATCTTCCTACTTATCGCCATCTTCATTTCATTCTTCTTCCTGTCTTGCTCGCCAAATGACTGGAAAATTTCTTACAAGAAGAAAATGATCGATGTTCGCAGAAATATCCGCTGACGTTTGATTGAAGGATTCATTGTCCCATTCGTCCTCTCGCTGTCTAGCCGGCCTCGTTTATATCCCTGCCCGCGTCTAATTTCAAGATAACATCCCCCCTCCGTTCAGTCTTCGGTGCGCCCCACCCTCACCCCTCTGAAATATATTTAAGTGGCCGAGATCGAGAGATGCTCAACCTTGTCCGATTGTTTTGTACGACGCTTTGAAAAGTCAGTAGAAAAGGTGATTGCTTATTAATTAGTTAATTATTATTATTATTATTAGGTACTGTGTTTAATATTATTATCATCAATATTTTTTGGTTTAAATGCAATTATTCTCTCTCGTTTCTACTGTCATCATCATCATCATCATCTTCATCATCTTCATCATCTTCATCATCTTCATCATCTTCATCATCGTAGTTATTCCTATTATGGTTATTACCCTGGTTATTATTGTTTTATTTTGTTCTCTCAACATCCGCTCTTATTTATCGGCCTCTTTCGAGGGGGATTGGAGCAGGATTCGATTCATTTAAAATTCTTTCTCTCAATTTCTTCGCCTTTAAAAAGCTTCTTTTTGCCTAACTTAGTGCATTACCGATTCTCTGCATTGTTTATTATTATTATTATTATTATTATTAATTATTATAACATTAATTATAAAATTATAATATTAATACTAATTATAATATTATAATATGTAATGTTATTTATATTACAATTTTTATATTTTGAAAACCTGAGTCACTTTAGTACGCATGTATGAGTTTATGTATGTTGAATACGCTGCAATCGCAAAACAACTGTAATGGAATATTTTGATGATATTCTTTTTAAAATCCGTCATTTTAGACTGGTAATCTCAAGTTAATTACTTCACGTAATCAATTATTATTATAATAATCGGATCACGCTACTGGGACTTCTGGACCTCTCCGCTGCTTTCGACACTGTTGACCATCAAATTTTGGTCAACAGGCTCCATTTCTCGTATGGTTTCGGAGACGTCGTCCTCGAATGGTTTCGTTCCTATTTGACTGATTGGTCCCACTGCATCCGCTCCGGAGGTGTTTTGTCCACGCCTACCTCTGTCCTGTGTGGCGTCCCGCAAGGATCCGTTCTGGGCCCGTTGTTGTTTCTTCTCTATTCCGCGGACGTCCTACATATTGCCACGAAACATCGGTTTTCTGTCCATTCTTATGCTGACGACCTGCAGATTTACGATCACTCCCCGCCAGCGTCGTGTTCCGATCTGGTCCCTAGGATGTCTGCATGTATCAGCGAGATTGGCACTTGGATGGCGAGCAATCGCTTGCAACTCAATCCTTCTAAGACCGAAGTGATCTGGTTGGGCTCGCCTGGTCGACTCAGCTTCTGTCCGAAGGGGGATCTGGTCATCGCTGGTGTCTCAGTCAGGCCCTCCACTTATGTTCGTAATCTTGGTGTGATGGTCGACAGTAGCTTGTCTATGGAAGCACACATCTCTCATCTTACTCGTTCATGCTTCTATCATCTCCGTCAACTGCGAGTCGTCCGCCGTAGCCTCACCACGGACTCCGCCCATTCACTCATCAGAGCACTCGTGCACAGCCGGCTTGACTACTGTAATGGTGTCATGGCCGGACTTAGACAGTTTCAAATCAACAGGCTCCAATCCATTCTCCGAGCAGCCGCTCGTCTTGTTCTTCAGCTGCCCGGCTGGTCTCCCGTATCAGATCTCATGCGGACGCAACTTCACTGGCTTCCTTTCCCGCAGAGAATTCAGTTCAAGTTGGGTCTGATAGTATACAAGTGCCTCCACCACACGGCTCCGGTCTACCTGCAGCAATTGTGTGTACCGATCTCAACGCTTGCTGGTCGATCCCACCTTCGATCGGCGGCGGCTGGCGACTTTTTCGTTCCATCGTCAAAGACAATGACTCTCGGCAGGCGCGGATTCTCCACTGCTGGTCCAGTTGTTTGGAACAGCCTATCTGCTGACCTGAGGAATCCAGCTTTGGACCTCGGCGGTTTCAGGAAGCTGCTTAAGACCGAACTCTATTCCTAAATTTATGATTTGACGCGACGCGCTTTTGTGACTTTTTAAAAAAAGCGCATTATAAATTTACATTTAAAATTATTGATCAATTAATATTATTTATCCAATCAATACTTATTGATTTTAATTTAAGTAATCAATGATGATATGCAAGGGATCGGTTGTCATAGGTTTTTATGTTGTAATTATATTTATTATTTTATACTTAATCAGAAATTAATGTGATTTTGATTAACTTGAAGTTATGGTAATTAACCATTGATCATAAATAATTTTTTAATTATTTTAAAACATAAGAATTTGAGAAAGAATTAGAAAGAAAGAGATGGCTTCTTACAAGATTGCAGTTCTAATCTTCATTTGTGCAGTTCTCCTCTATCGAGAAACAACAGCAGGTTATATACGAATATAGAAAAATATCTTTAATTCCTATTTAAAACATAAACCAATTATTTCGTAATTGTTTTATTTAATCGATAGTTAAAAAAAAATTAAGAATCTTTTATGTGGTTTCAGCGATACCGGAATGCCTGAAGACGAAATGCCCAGCCTGTCCTGACGACGATGGAACTCCCACCAAGCGCATCTTCAACGATTGCATCGTCTGTACTTGTGACTCCTGCTCTGTGGTGAGCTACCGTGTTATTTTCGCGCCACTGGTGCCACTGCTGCTTGTCGGGTCGAGGGCGGTTTAACTTTTAGAGAGTCAAGTCTTTAATCTAGCCAAGGCTAGAGTTTGAACTCCTGCCCTATGCCCGACTTTTTTTGTCCAAGGGCTTTTCTGCTTCCGTACAGTAGAACTTATAGAGAGAATTGCTTTATTGCTTTCAAGCAGATATCTTGAGGCTATCCTGTATATTTCTTTTAATGGTTACAGCATGGTCTCAAAGTAAGTACTTACCCCCCCCCCCCAATATTACCCCGCCCGTAACGGCTTTAATGTAAGGAAATCGACCCTGATGGACGGCCACATATTCCTATGGTAATGCCGGCGGTTTGCCTTTACGGAGTTGCAATATCAAAGCAATTTATCGGCGTTAAAATCCGTCATAAAATCCCCATGGTTGCCCGGTCGGGTTTATTGCTAAATTGTATGTTAGTTCCACCCTCACACTTGATTGGCTTGAACTCATCTCGTAATGAAATAATCGCTTCCATCGGTACATAGGATCGGAATCTGGCCTTTCTTTAAAAACAGGAAACGGTAGCTCGATGAGATGTATAAATAGAAAGGAGTGCAATAAAACTTTCAACTAATTTTCAATCGAGCCATGCACTTAATCGCACTTAGCGGTTAATTATATATATATATTTTTTTTTATTTAAATGGCTTATTTGCTAACGATCGCTTCATTTTCAAGTGCGACTCACCGGATCAGTGTGTAATCGAAGGAGTGCCTGGCTATGAGTACATCAGCTGCGATGCCAGTTAGTATGAACCACTTTAAATGATGTAATTGTCATAAAATACATTCCCTATCTAATTATTTTAATATTAATTTACTTTTGTCTAATATTATATTTTATTTATTAAAACAGTAATTTTTATTTGTTTTATTGATAGAATATATGTTTTATACTAAAACAAGTAAAAATTGTTATTTTAGTTTTATCATTTATGACAAATAAGTGACAAAAAATATATAACCATAAATTCACGCTTAACACGACTGTCGCACTCGCACAGTGTCGTACCCCCCTTTTAACCCCCATTTTAACCCCCTTATCACTTCCCCTTTTAACCCCCCTTCTGGCAGCCCATTTTTTCTTCAAAGAGCAACCGCATTAAAAACATCAAGATAACATCCCGAAACGATTGATTTAGCGGGAAGGGAAAAATAATATATCTCAAGACGTCAATAGAGATGATATCAAAGTCTCTAATACTTGTCACGTCGTATTGATTGACAGATCGAAACAGGTGATGCTGAGTGTTGTGTGTATGTGTGAGTGTGCGTGTGTGTGTGTGTGTGTCTGTGTGTGAGAGAGAGTGTGTGTGGGCGCCAGCTGTTAAGTTTTTCTTCTCTCAAAAAGGTTAAAAAGTTTAAAAGAGGTGGGACGCAGAAGACTTGAAGTTATTGTGAAATCGATTTTCTAGGAAGTTATTATGAGTTATTATTGTACTTCTGATGTCTGATGTCTGCTGCATGCTGGAATTTGACGTTCGTCATTAAAAATGATGACTCCCATAAAATCGACAAAAGAGAATTAAAAAATAAAATAATTACAAATAATTGATAGTTGAAGATTTTTATCTATAGTTTTAATAAAACGTTTTTGCAAAATAAATTAAGACGGAATATCATATGTTATGTGGTTTTTCCGTATAGTACCGCCTGTTGCGTGGTCTGGTCTGTGTGTACAGTTAACGTACGTGGTATGGGAGTGTGTGGTGTACAGTAGTTATGTGATGTTTATGTTTAATCAATGTTAAAAGTACCTTCTAAATTAATTAAGTGTTTGGGATACCTACCAAGTTTATTTGATGTGTTGGGTACCCACCAAATATTATAGTTTATTTTATTTAATGCATGGGGTAGGTATACTGGTATACTCACCAATCTATTCAGTGTGGGCGCCCACCAAATTTCATTATTGCGTGGGGTGGGTTCTTACTTAACAAACCAAGTTTATCTAATGTATGGGGTACCTGTCCACAAATTTCATGTAACATATTTGGGATACCTCCCATGCTCATTTCGTGTGTAAAAATACCTACTGAGTTCATTTGATGTTGCTGGGGGTTACTTGAGTACTTAACAATTTCATTTGATGTGCGGAGTAAGTGAAATCTGCTTCCAGTCTAAGAAGTGTCGAGTCACACACCACGGACGGGTCATTTAAAATTAAAATGGCTGAAAATAAAAATTATGCTCGAAATTTTAAATTTTAAAAAGGGAGAGACGGCAATGCACTTAATATAACTTAATGCTCTGAAAGAGTGTTCCATCTTTTGAGAAAGCCCCGCCTTTCCTTTTCCCCTTCTCTCTCTTTCTTTTCTTCTCTCTACTCTCTCTCTCTCTCTCCCTCCCTCTCTCTCTCTCTCTCTCTCTCTCTCTCTCTCTCTCTCTCTCTCTCTCTCTCTCTCTCTCTCTCTCTCTCTCTCTCTCTCTCTCTCTCTCTCTCTCTCTCTCTCTCTCTCTCTCTCTCTCTCTCATCTGTTCCTGTTTCTATGTATCTCTCTCTGTCTCTCTCGCTTTCTCTTTCTCTCTTTCTCTTTCTCTTTTTTTCTTTTTCTTTTCTTCACTTTCTTTTTCCTCTCTTTCTAATTTTTTTTTCTATCTTTTCGTCATGTTTCGTTATCTCTCTCTTTTTCTCTTTCGCTTCTCTCTCTCTCTCTCCCTCCCTTTCCTCTCTCTCTCTCTCTCTCTCTCTCTCTCTCTCTCTCTCTCTCTCTCTCTCTCTCACTCTCTCTCTCGGACATTTTCAAAATGGAAAAATAAGACTTTGGAGCGAGAGCGTTTTAATACAACAACGGACGAAATTTGAAGCACTTGAACGTGAACAAAAAAAAAGAAATATGGAAAGATTTCTGTTGATGTGTTTTAAAACGCATCCAAGTACAACAACGGAAGCAGCGGCAGCAGCGACGTGTGTGTTAAACGGAATGAGAATGTATGGAAAGCCGGGATATAAAGAAGAAGGGAGGGGGTACTTAGGGAGGGAATCATGAAAGAAAATGTTAAATAAAAAAAATAGAAAGAAAGATTAATTGAAATAAAAGAAAGATAGAGAGGGGTGGGGAAGAGAGAGAGAAGAGAGAGAGAGAGAGAGAGAGGAGAAAGAGAGAAAGAGAGAAAGAAGAAGAGAGACAGACGGACAGACGGACAGATAGATAGAAAAAGAGACAGAGACTAAGAGAGAGAGAGAGACAGAGAGAAGAGAGAGATGTGCGTAGAAGGTGCATATCTATGAAAACGTTTTAAAAGCCTGTCAACAGGAATGAGAATGAAAATTACGAGGTCGTGTTAAAATCCTCGCCGCCTCCTCGCGGGCCGCCATTTTGAGAGGAATTTTAACGACAGAGATGGTCGTGCGAAATTGAGAAAGATTCGCCATCGCCGAGAGAAAGTGGGAAATAAGTCTTACGCGGTTTTTTCTTTCTCTCTCTCTCTCTTCCTCTTTCTTCATTTTTGCTTTTAAAACAAAGTTCGGCACTTAGTAGGAAAAAAGGGAGAGAAA